>JAOSLS010000061.1:0-115875 GCA_026419805.1 Ceratocystis colombiana | reverse complement strand
TTAAGTTAGGTAAAAAATCGTTTACCCCTCTCTCCATTTATCTTCGTCTCCTTCCCACAGATAAGAACCCAGTCTTATCTATTTACCCGAACTTTCTCCGGAGCACTCGTGGACGTTTTCTCAACACATTTTCCATCGTTATTTTGTCGTTGCGCTATCACCGCTGTGATCACGTGATTGTACTAATTAGCCTTGGAGGAACGAGATATTGTAACCCAAGTCAAGATGCATGACTTTGGGTTTGTATAGTATGTTTGCTCGCTTTTATGTAAGTATTTACTGCATTCACCACTCGTCATCTACATCAGTTCGCTCCATAAGACCCAGTGTTCTTTCTCATCGGTTATAGCTCGTGATTACTAGAGCCCTCTCACTACACAAGGCCGATAACCGGGCCATCAACTCGACTTCAACACCTTGACCCGTCTAAATCGTAGTATCTCGAGTAGGTTGTGCGGGTTTCTTTGCATATGATCGAGTCTCAATAGCTGCGTCCATCATTCTGTTACCGCTAACTATTGAGGTAGTGCAGATAACGATATCACGCTTATCTGTCCGAAAAAAAGTAAAAGGAATTAGCAACAAGAACAATATGAGGCATGGCTCACTGCAAGTAAACAAATAACTACCTTCTTCCTGCTTTGCAATGAAGCGCAGAGCCGCAATCTCGGCAAACGTCACTCCACCTACGAACACGACAAACACCGTCTGTCTTTCCTTAGCGCCGGATAGTAACGCGCGAGCCTTGGCGGCCTTGTCCTCTTCGCCCTTCTGAGTCTGATAAAACGTAGGGCCTCTGACATGCTTCACAGTCTCTTCAAATCCATGCCAGCCCTGACTTTGCCCGGCCCCGCCCACTGCTGCTGGTATGGGTGCTGGCACACTAGTCCCCGTTCCGCTAGCCTTGGCAAATGAGTTGAGATACTGTTTTTGTAGGACACATTGGACCAGTCTCACAGATAAAGGCGCATATCCGCTGTATACATATGCAATATCAGTAGGGTCATCTTCTTTCACCTCATCCACAATGAGACGCAGCTGCCGCCGGAGATACTGGTAGTTAGTCTTTTCTCCAGGGACTCCAGCATTAGCAGACAAGGGGATGACATTAGAAAGAGGCGATGTTTTCGGAAGAATGAGTTGGAGCTTCTCCAAGTTCGTAAGCGTGAGCAAGTGCTGATATCCGTAACTTTGAAGAATAAGCCGTTTGAATTGGTCATATTCTTTGGGCTTGATGCCGCCAGAAATGCAAGAATAGATACATAGAAGTCTCAGAACCTCTTTAAGAGGTGTGTCGCGTGCAATCAATTCTTCTATAGTATCAAACTGAGACGACGGATCAGCTCCGGCAGCAAGATTCTGTTGTACTTCAAGCAGGCCCTTGAAAAGCTCTGCGCGAGTGTGTTTTATTATCTCCTCGGCAAGTCCACTGTGTATCCGGAGGCTCTGCTGCTCGGCTTGAAAAGCGGGAAGATTGCCAACAAATTCTTTAAGCTCGGCTATTGTCTGTGAGCTTTGTTTCACCTCATAGTCTTTCTGTATTTTTTGAAGCCTGCGCGCCACTTTGTTTAACAGACTCCCAACAATGGCAAAATTGGCATCACGGAGTTGGTCGTACAGTTTATCCGAAGAGTCGAGCTGAATGGCGCGTTTTCGAGTCTGTGAGCTAACCCCGGAAGTAGGTGCTTGGGCACCTACAACTGTTGTATCAACCTTGGCCTGGTTGTGGTTTATCTCAAATACCTCGTCTATTAAACCTTCATAGGTAAGTTGGGTAAGAAGAGGGGTTACTAAGTCAACCTCCCGATCGACAATGATCACGCTCTCAATCTTGGTGCTAGGCGTCAACCGTTGTCGAGTCTTGTCGGTTGGGTCTTGTCCAGCAAGAGCTTCTTGACGCATGCGGTCTAACATTTCGGCGATTCGCTTAGCATTGTCACCTTTGCCAATAATCCGCGGAAACAGCCCGTGTGTCTGCTGAATCTCCATCAAGGCTCGCGAAAGGAGGAATAGTGGAGTGGTGTCCTTGGTTAGATATAAGTCGTGAAAAGCATCGTCTAGTTCTAATGATAAAACGTCGCGTTCTAGCTGGAAAAATGAGAGAGGAAGCTCGGAAATCGTCACGTCTCCCATGACTCCAGCTTCTTCTAGTAATCGATCAGAGACTAGCGTACGTCGCGGCACCCAAAAAATATGAAAGTCATGGCCGATTTGACTTTCACGGCGTAATCTATTGATTTGATCTGTAGCATAGATAAAACCAATAATGTCAGCAGCGCGCCTCAATACAGCCCAAAGCCACCATATACAATACTGCTCAAAATCAATACTCAAAAAACATTTCTGTAGGGCAGAAGCATACGGCCAACCATGTCATGGCATTGTTTCAGTAGTTCGTCATAGATCATTTCAATAACTATGGTAGTTATTGAAATGCCCTATCGTAGTATTGTTTTTTAAAAACAATATACATATATATATATATTAGATGTACTACTGACCTGCAATCATTGAGGCATGGCGCCCGCTTTCACCACGTGCAATGAAGACCACATTGCGTTGGCTAGTATCGGCGTTATCGTTCTCGAGAACAAAGAACTTGTCGACTCCGTATTCTTGGAGGGTCGTGACTTTAACAATGGTGCCGATAGGGCCGACTAGACTCCGATCGATGATGGCATTCTTTTTACCACGGACCTATTTAACCCAGGAGAAAGAGTCGGTCCCCAGACACAGCAGATTAGCTTGCATTCAAGCGCACAGCATGATATCATAGTAGAAACATGTAGACAACTTTACCCCCTCTAAAAGATTGAGCAGAGCTTTGCGGGCGCGCTCGCGGATTTGGTCCGTGCTGAACCCCGGCTGGGACGACATTTCGGGAGTGTAGAGAGCTGGTCAGAGAAGAGTAAAGCCCACGGTATATGGCGATGGAACTTCTATTGAAAAGCTGAAGTTGTTATGCTAGCAGCTAACTCGTAGCTCTAGGAGCCTGTAAATGTGGGGGGCTTGTGATTGCACATAGTACTACCGAGAATCTGCCGAAGACAACCGGCGATCAAAATGCAGCGCCCGACATAACGACAAAGACTTGGAGGAAATCATGCTGTAAATTTATGTAGCTATGTTTCATGGTGGCATATTTCTCTCACACAAAGCGCCAAAAAAAAGACAGCCATTCCCTGAAGCGTAGCGGCTTGTAGTGTTAGGCTAAAAGGAAAAGGACCGACACATTAACATCACAAGAAGGCCTAGAATCCTCATCTTTACACCTGATTATCATGGTACAAGAAACCGATGTCGCGGGGACGGCTACGGTTGTTGCGCACAAATTCGTCGTTACCAATAGGACGTTCGTTCTTTGTGTTTCCAGTAAGCATACTCTGCAGGCTCATGCATACACTTTCAACATTTTGGACAGGGCTCCAGCCTTGCGTCCCTAACAAGTCCAAGCATATGATTCCGTTGGTATAGATATGAGGATGTATGGGAACCTGGCGCGGTGGTTCGCTGCATATCTCGAACGTCACTTCAGGAGCCTCTGTAAGATGCAGTGTGAGTCCTGTTAGCAATAGAAGGTACACAGGCGTAATACCAGAGCCAGACAGTACGTCATATGTATACATACCAATAGGATACTGCTTTGAAAAGACAAATTTCAGGCGAAACGTCTGACCGCGATACAACGGGTTATCGTCAAGGACCTGAATATCAAGATACCATTTCTCGAAGTTATCAGTCGACACCAATGTAATCCCTGGAGGCATTGTTCCAGACATCTACGAAAGAATGAGTGTGTTAGAACACGGTTGGGGTCACATGTCTCATTGTCAGCTATTCGGAGTACTCTTGAGCTACATCACCATGTCTGCACGTAATAGCATTTGGGAGGCAGTGTGCGATACGTCTACCTTCAATGGAAGCACAAAAGATACCATCAACACACCTTGGCAAGCTCCTTGGAGAGCCGTTTAGCAGCGAAGCTCGACGCCATTATGACGATCACCTCAGTCGTACAGGATGGTAGTTATTTTGCGGTTTGGGCGGGTAGGAGTCAGGTAGCCGTAAAAGGATGTTCACGTCAAAATGGTGATGAGCTATAGACTCTGTTGAAAGGAGGGACAAAGGGAAGCCTAAGCAGCCCACGTAGCGAAAAATAGTGAGGGGCTTTGCAGCATTAAAGCAGGGTTTGATGAATGCGAGAACTCGCAAATGACGTCTGAATGAGTATTCCAACTCTTATTAAATGAGACTAAGGGTGAAAGGTGCAAGGTAGGGCTATAATAGCAGCATGCACCACTGCCATTAGGCAAAGAAACAAACAATCAAGTTTTTGGGGCACATTCATGGACAATGTTAGTTAATGTAGGGTGATTCATGAGATCCACTATTGGGTAACCCGTTGCACTAAATCTAGATCCATCCCTTTTATGCCTATTGGCCGTATTAGCCCTTCTGGCCCCTCTTCTTGCTCTAAGACTTGCTGCTGCGTTGTTTTGTACTACATAGAGTGAAGAGGCGTCACAATAGTTTCGAGTAATTTTCAGCTTACAAGTCGACATAAGAAAGTGCCTGCTATATGAAGTCATAGTCGACTATGGATAGAGGGGAAAACGAGAAAGTTCACTAGTGACGTTGGGTTGGGATTGTGGGTTATATTAGGGTTAGCAAACCACCGATATCTCCATTGATACGAAAGTCCCACAGTGCTATTAGTTGCAGCAACAGCACAAGTACACTCAGTATTGTTACTATCAACATTTCATTCTGACTTGAACCTACCTTCAGCTCATCGCTGCAAAATAACATATTTGTGGGCTGAACGCAAAGCATTATCTTTGTTATGATTTAGGTCCGTTAAGAGCAGAGCACAGTCCTTGTAGAGCGTGCACAGTCCATCTACACGGCGTACGGCATATATTAAACTGACTACCCTTGAATGTGACCTGGGCTGTAGGAGGCGTCCATGTCAAGCTTATATTACTGAATAGGCAGCCAAACAACGGCCCAAGAGTAGGTAAGCTGTAGTTGGGCAGCTCTGACTGAAGTTTCTTATTCAAAAAAAAAAACAGTTGAAATGCCTACAAAAGAGGAAGCCAAGAACATGCTCCTGCCTGTAGGTAAAGGGACATGTGGCTTCACTTTACGTGTGTACACAGAGGTACCTATCCATAGATAACACTGCTAATCGATACCTGTCTGCACAAGTATTCACATTCACCCCTCCCCACCCCTCCCTCCCTCCCTCCCTCATGCCTCGCGTCGCCTCAATCTTGTAGCCCAGCCTTGGAAGCACCTTCGCATCTTTTTTTCTCCTCTTCTCCCACTTTCCACTTCATCCTTATTTCCCTCCGCTTCTCTCCCTGCTTATTCCTTCTTCGGCAGTCATCATCCACCCGTCCCTATGCAATATCATCTTGTCTTCAACCTAAATAACTTCAGGTTCGTTGTGCTCCCTCCAGAACCTTCAAAGTGTCCGTAAGGATGCAAGGTAGGTGTTTATGCTACGTCACCTACCTACCACCTGTAATCCGAAAACTCGATTATCCACCATGAGGCAACAATTGTTCGCTAACTGACCCTGCGCTTGCTTGAAGGCTGCCCCTAGTTCAGTTCAACCTCCACAACCTCAAATCCCCCTAGATCTTACCTGGACTTGCTGCCCACACCCCTGCTACCGGAAGCCCATAAAACAGCCCCTCGATTTCAACTCAGCCCCGCGCCAAAGCCGTTCTAAGATTCTTTGAGAAGTCGCACTCCTCCTGAGCTATTGGCTGCCCGCAAAACGCCCCAAAATCTAAGCCCGAACGTTCGTCTTGGGCATTAGCTCCCCAGTACATTTTTGTCTTTTTAATATCAGCTGGAACGTCTGGCCTTTTTTTTTCCTGGCCTGGTTTCTTCTCCATTTTTCTGATTCTTCTTGAACTTGGTGATTTCATGTAAATCAAGCTTATCTCTCCCTTCTCAAACTCGCCAACTACTTTCTCTATACCAAACGTCCTATTTCAATTTCCAGCGTTGTTATTCATTTAGACGACATACAACCGTTCTTGTCTTCTTTCGCTTTTACCCGCTACGTTGTTCAAATTCATCCGCTGTTTCCCCTCCCTCAAAATGGCCTGCAAGTCAAGATTCCAAGTTCCCCCAAGATCTAACTGCCTGTTTGGCAATTCTAGCTACAACATCTATGCATAACTTGCTAACCATCGCGTCATGTTAACTACAGCTTGGCTCAATAAACTCGCCGGTCAGCCTGAGAGCTATGAAAAAAAGTGCGCCTCTTCTCAATCCATTGAGCTATTGAAATTGCCTGTTTTCACACCCAATAACGCCGTACCCGCACCGTCTTTCATACATAGATTAACCATAGTGTCACTCGCTCTAGATCAAACTACAAATTCGGCAGAACCCTAGGCGCTGGCACCTACGGTATTGTCCGTGAGGCCGATAGTCCCGTGGGCAAGGTTGCCATCAAGATTATCATGAAGAAGAGCGTCAAGGGAAACGAGCAGATGGTCTACGACGAACTAAAGCTCCTTCAAACTCTCAAGCACCCCCACATTGTCAGATTTGAGGATTGGTTTGAATCAAGGGTGCGTACGAGGCGGGCCAGCATCAGCCATCTTTCATTCTTTGGTTGCGAAATTAACTTTCTTCAAATATTCAGGACAAGTACTATATTGTTACCGAGCTTGCTACTGGCGGCGAACTTTTCGATCGTATTTGCGAGCAGGGCAAGTTCACCGAAAAGGATGCTTCTAAAACAATCAAGCAAGTGTTAGAGGCTGTCAACTATCTACACCAGAACAATGTTGTCCACAGAGGTATAGTGCCATTGTTTGTCCCTTTCATATATCAACTAGTAGAGAAACCGCTAACAAGATGTCTTACGTATATCAATAGATCTCAAACCCGAAAACTTGCTCTACCAGACCCGCGATCTTGATTCTAGCTTGGTTCTTGCGGATTTCGGTATTGCGAAAACTCTCGATAGAAAGGACGAGGTCTTGACTACCATGGCTGGATCATTTGGATATGCTGCTCCTGAGGTCATGCTCAAGCGTGGCCATGGCAAGGCCGTTGACATGTGGTCGATGGGTGTCATTACCTACACCCTTCTTTGTGGTTACTCACCTTTTCGCTCGGAAAACCTCCAGGATCTTATCGATGAATGCACCAACGGTCAGGTTGTCTTCCACGAACGTTATTGGAAGGATGTTAGTGACGACGCCAAGGAATTTATCATGTGCTTGTTGCGCCCCGACCCCAGTGATCGTTGGACCAGCGAGGTAAGATTCTTCCTGCTTTTTTGTTTCGTGTCGCATAGAGGACTACATCGTCTTTTGCAGTCCAAGTGGATACAGCGTGTGATTTTTTACTGACTCAACATCACTCTACAGCGGGCTCTCAACCACCCGTGGCTGAGCGGTGAAAGCGCCACCGACCACAACTTGCTACCCGAAATCAAGGCTTACATGGCAAAGGCCAAGCTCCGCCGCGGTATCGAACTTGTCAAACTCACCAACCGTATTGAGGCCCTGAAGCATCTGGAAGAGGACCCAGAAGATTCGGATTTGCCTGACCAAAGCACCCTTACTGCTGATCAGCCCACTGATAAACCTGCTTCACCCGAAGGCAAACGGACTCTGTCCAAGACCATCAAGGGTGCCATTTTCCGCGAAGTAGTCATGGCCAAGGTCCGTGAGATGAAGCAGCAGCAAGAGGCAGACTCTAAGATTCAAGAGGCAAGTAAGACAGCCTAGTTTGCTCAACAGTTTCGTTGGTGAAGAGCTTTGTTGAAACATGATACCACAGCACTATAGTTCAAGTGCTGAAGTTGGTGCAGTGTGGGGGAGGATTTGTCGTACATGGCATACAAACCAGAGGTTTGCAGGTTGCATATGATCCATTGAGTCCTTTGTATTTTCTTCTTGCTTCTTGGGATTTTTTTTCTTTCTCTACCAACATCTCAAGACATATGTATCGATTACCGATTTAGTATCTTTGTTCAATATATTCACTGGAGAGGTTTTATTTTGTCCTGTTTAAAAAGCGTTTCTCATCATGGGCTAGGGTTAATCTAATGTCAAGTGGGCGGGCGGGCTACATGGAAGTGGGGTAGAACAATGGCTTGGCTTGGCTAAGATTTCTTGTTGGATACCCCAACAGAACTTGGTGCAAAAAGCAGGGGCAAAACAACAGGCCATTCGGATTTGAGAGGCTTGGAGAAAAAGCTGAGGAAAATCAAGTGCATTTCAACAATCACAAGACGCTTTAGCTGTCCTTCAAGTCAGATTCTTTCTTCCCCACATACTCTTCAATCATAATTCGCTTCAACATAACGTCAGCGTTGCAAAGAAACAAGTATCATCAGCATGGCGGGAATCCTGGGATATGTACCATTGGTCAGGCGCCTGGTAAACCCCCAAGCGCAGAGCATTGACATACTACCTGTCCCTCATCAGGATATCGAAACTATGGAGGATCACAATTCTCGCAGTCTCAAGCACTTGTTACGGGCTAATCACTCCAACTACGCATGTTTATTTGGCGCGGAAATGAAGCTTCAAAACCCTTTGGGTCCTTTGCTGTGTTCAGCATATGCCATGGGTGCTAACAACGTACAATTACACGCATTGTATGATGAATACGCCAAGATTCTCGGCCCATGGGAAGACTCGCCGAGTGAGATGATTGATGAGGATTGGCAAGACTTTTACGGCAACCCAAAGTATCAGCGAGCCACGGTAGACTATTTCGAAGATGCTCTGGTTATGACGTTCAACTATGACTGGAGAAAGCTTGTTGGCACTTTCCTGTTTCAAGGGCCTAAACCACTATTCAACGGGCTTATGAGCGGCTGTAAGTTCATATAGATACACTTTTTTTTGGGTGACATGCTGTAACACCAACCATATGTTTAATGCTGACCTTCTATACAGTGGGAAATCCGTTGGTTCACTTGGCCAATTCACTTCAGATCAACAGCAAAGAGCTGTCTATGGAGGCTTTTGCTTTGTCTAGCGCCGAGTATGATTACACGGCCGAGTACATGAACAGCAAATTCTACGCAGAGCCATCCTCCAGAAGTTCAGGGTCAATTAAGGACCTTTTAGATCAAGTACGACAAGATGACAGATTTGACCAGGCCTTTTCGGAACCTTCCCCAGACAAAATCCCCCAGCTATTCCAAGAACATGAGGCTCTCATGATGGAATACTGGAATGCCTGGATACTGGACGATTTAACCAAGCAGTTTCGAGAATCCCAGGAGGTTGCTGTAGCGCTATTAGTGTCCTCTGTGAAACGCAAAAGCAAATCCCATAGTAAAGCTTTGGCACAAGTGCTCGCGGCAAGCCATGCTATTCGGATCATCTTGCAGTTTATTCCCAAGGAGAGCCACATCAAACTTGTACGCTCCTGGTGGCTCATGACCTTGGCAGCCTATGTTTCTAACCTAAGGCCTGAAATCGACACCAATTACGCCGACGTTGGCGAACTCAGAGGCAGGCAATGGTCGTATGTCGAAAACATGGCACTAGAATCACCATGGTTCCAGGATGCAAGTTACGTTAATTGTAAGTTGCAGCCGTAGCCCGCCTTCAGAAAGCCAAGGATATGCGCTAACTTATAGAATGTGACAGCCTTACGATCAATGCGCGATATAGCTGAAACCTGGAAAGATGCTGATGAGAAAATACTCTTAGCAGCTGTGATATTTGCAGATGAATTTGGTGGCTGGAAGCCATAGGCTTGATTCAAGGCTATTTTCAAAGAAAAGTAAATTGAAGTGTTGTAACCAATATTGCAACCCTAGGATTATAAATATATCTAATTAAGCTTATTAAGCTCACTCCATCCTGATATAAACCCAATAGCGCGTGCTTGCCTAAAATGGTCCTACAAGTTCTACAGCACAATTCCAGCGTCATGCCATGGGATGGACATTGGCATAAGCTCGAAAGATAATAAGGAAGGAACCCTCATCTAAGCTTACCTCCTGCCTTCTTTCTCTTCAATATGAGACTGAAATTTTCTGTCCTCATTTTTGAGCAATTATTTTCTTCTATGCATCTCCCTAATTGATTCTCCCCCCAATCTGCCTTTTGAGCCTTCACCATCAAACCTCGTCTCGAAGCCACTTTTTGCTGGTTGCGTGTTTGGTGAAGAGGGTAGTAGAGATAGGGAAACTACCAAGTCACCTGAAATTTGGTCGCGACGACATCAACCTCTTTGAAGAAAAAAAACGCCCTCTAGAAGTTCGGTAGACTACGATTATGGCACCAATAACCAGGCGACGCAAACGGGTCATCGACTCAGACGACGAAGGGGATGATATCCCAGACGCTTCTCATTTTGCAGACACATCGATGCTGAAGACTAGATCGGCTACGAGCACTTCCGGCCTTTCCAAGAATGGATCCCGTCTGAACGTAAGGCACATCACATTAACATGGCCGATCCTATGCCCTCTATGGCCTGCTAACTTGCTCTCAATCTTAGAAGAAGAACATGGCCGATTCCTCTTGGAGTTCTAACCCTTCTCACTCTCATGTGCAAAAGAAGCCAAAAGTAGAGGACAAAAGCTTGTCTGGGGACCTTATATCTATCTTCTCACGACAAGCCCAGAATCAAAAAGCCTCCCAGGCTGCCAAAATTTCCCTTGCTCAACGGCCCCGAAATATACCTTCAGCCGACGACATAACTGACTTGATTTCTGACGATGATGATGGAATAAATGCTACAAGCGTCTCTTCTTTAGTAGGACAACGTGCTCAAAAAAGGTTCCAAACGACCACAGGAACTAACTCGACTAGAACATCTATCCCTACGCCAACCCCTTCGCTTGTCTCATCACAATCATCGCAGCTCTTTCCTGCATCTGGTTCAAAGCCAAGAAATATGTTTTTAAGGCCGAGCGCCCCAGGTGTGGTAGCCAAAAAAGCTGATCATGACGATATAAGGCCATGGTCGGAGCAATTTGGACCAACAACCCTAGACGAGCTAGCAGTACACAAGAAAAAAGTATCCGATGTGCGGCGATGGCTTTCGGATGTCCTAGGCGGACTAACACGACAACGCATTTTATTGCTTAAAGGAGCTGCAGGCACAGGAAAGACAACAACAGTTAAACTGTTGGCCCAAAGCTTGGGCTTCGAAATATTAGAGTGGAAAAACCCCACTGGCGGTCTTTTTGGTAGCACCCTGTCTGCGTCTAGGCAATTCGAGTCATTCATTGGCGTTGGCGGCACCTTTGGTAGCCTTGATACAGATGCGTCCGAAGCCATACCTTCGAAACTGGATGCATTCAATTACGATGACAAGACACGACGCATCATCTTGATTGAGGAATTTCCCAATACGTATACCCGTTCATCAACGGTTTTGGCTTCTTTTAGAAATGCCCTTGTCGAATTCTTGACATCAAACGTGCCCACATTGGCTATGTTTGCCAACAAAAGAGTCAAGCAGCCTATTGTTCCTATTGTCATGATCGTATCAGAAACTCTGCTCACGACAACATCAGCTTCGGCTGATAGCTTTACTGCCCACAGACTTCTAGGACCTGATATATTGAGACATCCCGGTGCTACGGTAATTGAATTTAATGCTATTGCACCCTCGATCTTGACCAAGGCTTTAGAGTTGGTTGTTCTCAAGGAAGCTCGAAAATCTGGAAGGAAACGCACACCTGGACCGCTTGTCCTGAAACGGTTGGGCGAGATTGGCGATATTCGAAGTGCCATCTCCTCGTTAGAATTCCTCTGTCTAAAGGGCGACCAAGATGGTGATTGGGGTTCTCGCGTTCTCTTCTCAAAGCCGAAAAAAGCTATACGTAATGTATCTCTAACAAGGGCGGAAGAGGCCACCCTGGAGCAAATATCCCAGCGCGAGTCTAGTCTTGGTATTTTTCACGCTGTAGCCAAGGTTGTGTATAACAAGAGGGAGGAATCTGGTCTGCAAGACAATCCCGCCGAAAAGCTTCCTCCGTTCTTGGCCCGACATTCACGTCCAAAGGCTTCGTTGGTGAATGTAGAGACTCTCATTGACGAAATTGGGACAGACACAAGCACATTTGTATCTGCGCTACATGAAAACTACCCGCTATCCTGCGAGCAGACGAGCTATAGTGAAGACCTGCCAACGTCTATAGACCATGTTAATGCCTGCATTGACGCACTTTCAGACTCGGACCTTCTTTGCCCGTCATGGGACGTCTTTTTCGGAGGACGTGGGTCGTATCTTGGACTTTCGAATCGAGATACCGGCAGTTACATTCTTCGTCAAGACGAAATGGCTTTTCAAGTTGCCGTGCGTGGTCTTCTCCATGGCCTCCCGTGCCCTGTCAAACGTCAACAGCATCCTAGTCGTGGTAGCTCTGATGCCTTTAAAATGTTCTACCCGACAAGCATTAAGCTGTGGCGAACACGCGAGGAAATTGAAGGACTACTTGATGACTGGTCCTCAAAGCTACTACAGAGTGATGAATATATACCACAGCATAATGTCACTGCGGGGGCCGATATCTTTCGTCGTGGAAATGCAGAAATCCCACGCAAAACTGCACCTTCAACAGCTCAACAATCTACGTCCCCCCCTAGTAGAGAGCCTGTGCCCTTGTTGTCACTAGGCAATGCGGGACGCAAAGAAATGGTGCTTGAACGACTCCCTGCCATGGCTGCTATTCTACGTGGAAAGAAGAACAACCCAGCGCATAGCGTGTCTATGTCCGCATTGCGCCTCAAGGACATCGAAAAGATTGTGAGCTTCTACGGCATTAGCGGGCAATCAGAAGAAGTTTTGGGTGAAGATGACGAGGATCTCGGTGTTGAAGATGCAGGCGAGCAATGGGCTACAGACAAACCCACAGATGAGGTGTTGCCACGCAAGAAGCGCACGGCGATTAAGCAAAAAGATTCAGCCACCAGACTAGAGGCTGAAAATATGCCGCTAGTAGAGAAGCTTGTATTGAGCGATGATGATATTGAAGATTGACATTAAACTAGGAAATTAAATCACTATTAGATGCCCTGGTAGTAGAAGGAAAGAGGTCTGTGACGTCAGGCATTAGTCCCATGCACATTGAATCTTTGAATCCATGACAAAGGAAGCGTATTTACTGCGGTATTTACGATTCATGTCTTGGCTTAGTAGTATTTATTAGGAACATCTAACATATACTACTAGCTAGAACCATATAGCGTATAGCATAGCTGTAGATTTATTCATGTTGGTAAAAAAACACGCCGGCCTCCAATGTTGCAAGAACGTATTGATACAGGCGACTATCTAGCGTCCTGTGTATTTACGATTGCCGCCACCCTGCCTCCTTCCCCCATTGGTCCAAAAGTACATTTCGCATTACAAACGATAAGCCTCTACCGTTCACCAGCAAGTCTCCGTGCCTGAACCTCGCCCAGAGCACGGGAGCCACTGAGAACAGCAGTCGCACTCAGGATGGCCATTAAGGGTAGAACCTGGAAGAGGTTCCAGGCAGTGTAGTACATAAAGAAGACTCCCTCCATGGCAACGATGGAGCCAAAGAAGAGGATGTGCGGGATAGCAGCGATTGATGAGAGGGCCTTCTTGAGGTGACACAGATTGGCACCCAGGCCAAGCCACTAAAATAGGAAGAATTAGCAACGAAAGTTGATGTTTTGGAAAAATGAACTCTAGAAGGGGCAATCTTACAGAGCCAAAGAGGATAGGGAGAGCGGTGACGACTGCTAACGCAAAGACAAGAGAAACAGTCTTGGGCGGGCTCTGGGGATCGGGTCGGAAAATGTGATTAATTTCGGGCTTCTTCTCGTAGCGACCGGGAGCCTCGAAGGGAGTTTTGTCATCTGGCTTTGGGGCAATTGAGAAAATAGGCTTGTTTAACGGTTTTTCGGAGCCAAAGGAACCAAGAATAATGTGGGCTTCGAGCTTGGAAGCCTTTTGTAGAGGCGTGGGGATATCTCTGAAGGTCTGTAAGTAGCGCAAAAATGTTAGAAACATATCTATGGGTGTATTTCTGAATATTGACGAAATCCAGGCAACCGAAGGCCAATTAGGAGATAGCCCCTCGGTCATTGTTTTCTTTTGAACGTACAAGCTTAGCGATACTCTTGCCGCTCTCGCGCACAGCAAATCCAAAAGGCGCTTCAAGACCAGAGTCGATGTCGCGGAGCATAAGCATAACCTGGTGAGGCTTCAGCACCTTTCCATCAAGAGAAGGAGATAGCGAGACGATGATATTGTCGGCAGGTGTGACATCAAGGGTCAGGGACGACGGCTTAGAAGAAGTGAAGCTGTAGGATGATAAGAAGGTAGGTAGTTAGCTCTGTGCCACTATCTTGGAATTCTTTACTTTGCTTCAAGGCAAAAAAGAAAGAGGCTCATCTCTGAGTCGCACTGGTGATTGCGGAATGGCAAAGCATTGGCATACCTTTGAGTGACAACCTCACCCTTCTTAGGTTTGATCTTAACACTGCCATCCTTGAAATCCCACGTAGCTGCATTAACAACGCCTACTGCCAGCAGCAAGGTTGAGAGAGACTGGATTAATCTCATAATGGCGACTGTAAGGTATCGATCGTTCTGATAGGAGCTGGTACCAGAAAAAGTGCACAAGGACAAGGTGTAATGACGTGTTGAGACAAGATATCGCGAGAGCTTCTTGAAGCTTGAATTTTTTAATAGTGGTGCGTTTGGTTAGAACTGTAGAAACCAGCAATTAAATTCACGCGAGAGGCACTCAACACAGCAAAGTTAGGAAGATAAGGAAACGAGGAAAATCAGCGGAAGAGATAAACAAGAGCTCAAAGCCAAAACGTCTCTCTAGCCAGCTATCTTCAAATTGCAATGCGTCGTAATTGTTCCTGAGCCACAAGTTCGAGTTGCTGATCCCAGAAGGACAGCTATAAGCTCAGGGTGTGGCGTCGCTGAGCTGTGGCGCTGTGGAAGGAGCTGCCCGTGGCGCTCAAGATATATCGGAACTAAATTTAGCGAGCAAGTAGGAAAGACAACATGTGAAACTGTATTTCAGCCAACTAATATATGTAAAGACAATGAAGACTACCGATATCCAAAATAACAGGAATATGGGAAGTAAGCGCATAACTGCAATTTATATACGTATACATATCAAGATCTCAGAAGCTATTTATCCTTCATATTTTACCTTCTCAATGTGATACTCGGGATGTCAAAATTGTGGATGTGTATTCATATTCATATATTCGTTCCGTAGTCTTATTTTTACTGTCTTTGTACCAGGTCCAGCCAGTTTGCGTGTGGATGAGATAACGGAGCTTTCCTCCGCCCCTCGACCATGAGTAGACCGCCATCATAGCTCCGATCTGGCCGAGGCGTATTGGCCGTGTACATCTCCACCTCCCTCCTGGCTGCCCTCATCTCTTCGCACGTTAGGAGAACTTCCAGATTCGCCCTTTCTTGCTGATATTATGTAATCCTCTAGTTCCATCCATTCAATGGCAAAAGCAGTGACAATTTTAGCCCAGTCGTGGCATACTGCAATATCAAGATGCTCGCCATCATCTTCTATCTTATGCCAAACATCGGGAAAGTCCGACGGGATGATATGAAGAATCGGAACTCCGCGATGCATAAAAGGCAGATGGTCATCAGAAATGCCGCTTGGGAATTTGAAGTCTTCGGTAGCCTTGTCGATCTCTGGTAGGAAAGGCGCAGTCACAGTGGACTCTAGCTTACCAAGATTCCGTAGACGCTTTTCGAGCATTGCCATATTACGATACGCCCAATGCGTGGTTAAAAAGTAAGACGGCACCTTGGGATTAGGAGAACCTAGAAGATCTAGTAACAAAAAAAGATCGATAGAACTTAAACGGTTACGAAATGTAGACATGGCGGGGTAAACCTCCGACTCCCAGTCTTCTGCCAAAGCTCTTCAAAATACGCCGTAGTTAGCTGGTTGTCATATGATTTCAAGTGGACGGCGCAGAATACACAACTCACCTTGACCCATACAACGAATCCTCGTTTGTCCATTTTACCCAGGCCTCTTCACCATCAAGGAGTAAAATCTGAACGCCGCGTTCTTCGTCCATGCCCGCTTCGCCGCTGGCTTCCATGGCGTCCCATTTATCAGTCAATGCCTGATCAATACTTCGCGCCACATGCATGAGCATAGCACATGGCGCTGCACTGTCTGTAGCGCCAATAAAACCCTTAACCGTATACAGGCTGTCATAGTGCGCCACAAGAGTAAGTCTGCCTACATCGCTGCTCGAGGCCCATGGTGGGTCTCTAGTGAAGAACAAGTTGACAAAAGGAATTTCATCATCACCGGTAGCGGGGGTTTTACTAGTGATATTGTGAATACCAATATCCCACTTTGGTAAACTTTGCGAAAAGAAGTCAATAAAGTGCCGTTGCGCAGCAATTTGCCCAGGAGTGCCGGGTACACGAGTGATTAGCAGCGGGGCCAAGAGGCCTCGATGATTATCAATGGCAAAGTCGTCTCCAACTTCAGGGATTAAATGGAGAACATCATCACTGAGCTCTTTAAAAGCATTGGCTGCGGTCATAGTCAACGAGATCCAAAGAATGAAGACACGCAACAGGGAAGAGGGCGAGGCCAACGAGGATGTTGATATCCCAAATATGGGTCTTGGCAAGCAGGACAGCGCGGATAGAAAGGCTGATGAAAGCCTGGATAGAGATGGCGACGACAACATGATGACACCCCCTAGCTTTACACCAATTAATTACTGGCAGGCAAGCCCACTGTGTCAAAGGGTTGAAAGATTCGTCAAAAGGAATTGAGGGTCTGGTCAAGGGCGTTGAACAGGAGGATACTGTCTGGCTCACTGGCCAAGGGATGTCGAAAAGAAGAGAGGGAGGAGAAGTTGAGCTTGTTGAGCAGGAAGCAAACGCCAGCAAATTCTAGAGCACTGACAGATCGAAACCTCTGATGCAAAGCGAACTTTTAAAGGATCAAGTACCCAATGTGTAGCTCCCTGGCTCTGGGGTGCTTGGAAGAGGAAAGGCCTGAGGGAGTTGTGTAGAGAAAATGGCCTGGTTGTAGAGCTCGCCAAATTGATACCACGATGCGAATGGTGTTTTAAGCTTGTATTATGCACAAGGGGTTGGTACTAACTGTTAAAGGGAAAGGCGCCCTATCGGGGTTATGCAGCAAGACGGTGAAGATGAGCCCCACTATATTTAGCTATGTTTGAAGTGATTCTTAGTAAATCCCACCATTATATCAGATACTTAGTACAGGCTCTTTCGTAATGTACTACAGCACTTTCAGCGTGAAGCAAAATACAAGGAGTAATACCCGGAGCATTTGTGATGCTGTTTGTGATGCTGTTGATGTAGAAGTCAGAATAAAAATGGCCCTGTGTTGGTATCAAAGCTTTGTGGACAGCTTGCACATGTGCCAGACATCAGTAGCCTAGATGAGAAAAGGCAGAGTATAGTATGTCTTTTTGCCAAACATCATGATGCATATCCTCCCATACAGCATTGCCGCGTCCATGGAAAGGACTTATGAACCGTGCGACAACTATTCTTCTTCCTCATCATCTGAGCGATGGCCCTGCTTGAAAATCACCTTTTCTGCCATAGCCAACACTCGTCGCACTGGCAGACCTACGACGTTGTCGACACTTCCATCCACCTTGTCTACTAGAATCATGCCCCCCATGCCCTGAATAGCATAGCCACCAGCCTTGTCCACGCCCTCGCCAGTCTTAACGTAAGCCTCAATCACATCGTCGGGGAGCCCGTCATCTTCTGGCGCAAACCACACCTTGGTCTCCTCGGTGTGCGTCTCGATTTCGTAGCCGGGGTGTTGGGCATCCTCGCGGGGTGCCATCACGCAGACGCTAGTCAGCACGGAATGGAACTCGGTGTCTCGCAGCAGCTTGAGCATGCGGATGTGATCGGCCTCGTTACGTGGCTTCTCAATGATGCGTCCATCGCGTGAGACAATAATGGTATCAGCAGCAATTAGAATTGTGGGATCAGCCAGGCTCGAGTCCGCCTCGCCCTCGGAAATAATAGTTTGGTAGACATCTAGCGCCTTTTGGGTAGCAGTGGCCGTAACGTATTCATGCGCAGTATGTGTCGATTTCTCAATGTTTTCGGGCTTCGACGATGGCCGAATCTCAAGGCCCGTGAGACCAATCTATATGTATATCAATGTAGATGTTAGCGGTCCAGTCTTGCAGCTTCACGAAGCTTTGGTGTTATATTAAGCCACCAAGTGGTCACATTCACCTGGCTAAGAAGAGCGCGGCGGCGGGGGGAAGCAGACGCTAGAATCAATCTCTGACCACGCAGGTGCATGATAATAGGGATTTTCAATAACGGCGGCCCACGGCGCATGGGAGACTTCTGGCCCTGTGGTGACGAGTTAGGCTTTTTCTCGTCATCCTCCAAGTCAATAAGGGTTTGTTTTTCGGGGTCGCTCATGGCTCCAAGATGGTTATAATCGATTGTAAGCAGCGGTAATTAGGAAGAAGGCTAGGGGTGTAGTTCTGGTGTAGATGGAATAAATGTTGGCGGGCTTGTATTGTTGAAGCAAGCTCAATAAGCTTTGATGAGCTGGAACCGCCGGCCAGTTCATGGCTAACTGCGCCCCACAGGACATGTCAAGGTAGCTAGCTACATAACTCTATGATGACTAAATCATTGTCTTAAAAACTCAGGACTGGGAAAACTTTCTGTGATACAGCTCTAGAGGCTGTGAGAAGTATAGTTCTAGGCTACAAGTCCGCGGGCTTTCGAGGGGCAGGAATTTCAACGCCCATAGAGAGCGTGTCGATATGCAGAGCTTCAGGGCCTCTTCATGGTAGTCATTACTCGCTGGTGAGAATCTCTCGGTTAATATTCGGCTAATATCACATCGATTGATCTAGCCCAGCTAACTAATGCGAATAGGGATCATGGGCTAAACATTTCCCAATCTTAACCACTAAGATACTAACCAGCTGCTAGCACTCGTAGCTGACCAACACTCTTCACCAGCTACCAAGGGGCGAGCATCTATCACGAGAGCCCAGTCAAGCAACCCAACACCAACATGGAGTTTGAGTTATGGATTTTTAGGAGACTTTCTGTGTCTGTGGATGAAGCTAGCCTTGCAGGGTATAGTGCAAAACTGCGAAAGATAACGAGCGCTATTTCTACATAAAGACTCCGCATCAAACGCCCGGTTTCCTAGGAGCACAATAAGACAACTGTAGGTATCCCTACTCATGCCAATTTAAGCTTCCTCGACCATTGACACGGGGTGTTTCATAGTCCATGCAAACAAGCACAAGCCCTGTTATCGGCTACGTCATGCTGGATATCGGAGTCTTTACATGATACGGGGCTTTTAATACCCAGATATAGGCAGCTGTCCTAACTTGACTACTGGGGCATACAGCGTACAGCAATGTATGCAAGCCTATTCAGCTGATGAATGGACATATTCAGACCAGGAAGACGACGGATAAAAAAAGAAGAGCTGTGTCTCTTGTGTTGAGGATATGCCTATCTGCGCCTTCGCGCCCGAGTACAAGGATAGAAAGGAACACAGGAGGGTAGTACTAGTAGCAGCACTTCTGCGGAAAGCAAGCATCGAGCATCGAGAGCAGCATTTAGGCAGCGTGCGCGCTGGACTAGCCTGTAGCGCTACTAGACCCTCCCCCCACGTGGGACAGCGCATGGGCTGTGAGGGTAGAAGACAGAAGAAGCTCCTCAAGGCTTGATAACTCTTCGCTATGGCTCCTCTAGTCCGCTATTTGCTGCCATATTACATCTTAATAACCAGCGTCGCCCGATACATAAGAGTGCTTAGGTAATATTTGTCCTCGTTACTGCATGCCTTTTCCGTTCAACTATGAGAGTCTTCGCCTTATCTCTATTTCCCTCTTTTTACCATCTTATCCTCGTCACCCATCCTCAGTATCCTTTTTAGAAGGCATGAAAACTCTGTCTTCCCCTCGACAGCCCTCTCTCGAACTACTGCCTTTCTTCAGCCACTACCTGTATCATCACATCTTGATCTGGCAGGCCCCTTCTATGAACTTCTGCCTCATTTCTATAATCCCACATAACGATAGCGCCAGTAAATCAGGGGCCCGTCAATACTAATCACTATAACCATGGATCAGATAGCCGATCTCATCCTCACGCCTTTCCGTGATATCGTTGAAAAGGGCCGCGCCGCAGTTGATGTTGCGGGCAGTGGCCACCCGGAAATGGCAAAAGCTGCCCAAAGTCTAATTAAGGAGGGCGGGAGGGCCTTGAAACGCATCGAGCCGCAGTGCCAACGCCATGCCGATGAGTTTGGCACTAGCTTTGTCGATGCTGTCAAGGCAAGCGGTGAGAACTCTCCTAATCCTACTGTACAAGGCGCAAATGTGTGAGGCACGTTCTCTAACTCTGTAGCAGACGAGATTGCCGCCTTCCGTACTGAGCTTAACGACCTACTTTGGGAATTCGACGACTACACTGAATTAGATCACTTCGATGTTTCTAAATACACTGAGCTTCAGCAAGCTTCGAGGCAGGCTGCTCCTCGAATCTATGATATACTGATGCGCATGCGCATAGAACCACTAGCTAACAGGCCCATATCCATTTATGGCGGCTCATCAAATGACAATGGATCAATGAACGCTTTCCCGCACTTGGGCATATCCACGACCAATGACGAAACAGACACAAACAATTCATCGCCACATCCCCATAATACAGCTACCGGTCATTCGCACCAAAGATCGACCGCATCAGTTTCTCAACTAGATGCCATAGGTATTCACCATCAAAAGCCTCAGGGTATAGCACTCAACCCGGAGGCTATACCCCAGTCACAAACATCACATTTCCAGCTAGCACCTGCGGTGCCATTGTCCCAACCCTCAGCACCAGCGCCTCCTGAACCACCCTCGGAAAACCCATGGGATATCAGTTTAAAGCCTGGTGTAGGGCAAGCACCAGGAGTTAAGGTGGCCTCGCCAGTTCCTGATACATCGCCTCTCCCGGCATTGCCTAGCTCTTTAGTTAAAACCTGCTCTCACCCTTGCCCTGCAATCAACCAACCGCGGTCGGATTCGACCATGTCTCCTACATGTTCTCACCCTCTAACATCGACTAATTTATCGGAAACTCGTAATCCAGGGCCTGAGCCGTCTACTATACTACCTAAATCCGGGCAACATCCTCTAGCAACCAATCTCCATATTTTAGGTCAGGCTGAACATTCTCACGATCCATATTTTGTAGCATCCCCAGTCCCTACAGCTTATGATGGGGCGGCTTCTACCGACTCTGCATCCGGGGCTACCACCGCATCGCGGGTTCATGTCCCTCCTACTACTGCCCCCGAAGGCGAACCTATTCAGTCAGATTCTCAATCACAAGCTTTGCCCTCCCACCAATTTCTCCCTGAGGCATTGACTTCACAGCATTTAAGCGCTAGCAACTCGGGCAGCTCCCAGGCATTCATAGTGTCTATGAGTGATGCTTCACAGGTAGCGTTTGATGATGGCCCAATTCCTATAGAAACTGAAAGCCCCACTCAACAAAGCTCTTCGTCTGCTCTAATCGGGCCCAATTCCAAAGCCTACAATCCCGTGCGTATCACCAACGATTCTTCATACCACATCTTTAAAGGCTTTTGCAAAGGGGCAAGAGCTGTCCTTAATGGCGAAGAGAGTATCACGCCAATTTGGAAAAAAACTCTTACGGGCTCTCGTGTGGTAGCCAGATGCATACACTGTATGTTTGAGCTTGACTACGAAGATGTAAAACATGACCACAATAATGACGGCAAGTAGACCTTGTAAAGCACCATGCCAACTTCGATAGATAATACTAACACGCAAGCATAGATCGTGGCAACTTCACTTTCGGCGACATGGGGTTCCGGCCTCGTCTGCTGCAAAAGAGTCATGTTGCGACACGCCGCAACGATGAACAGTTCTACGCATGCTTGATTTGTGTGGACTTAGAGCAAACTGTCGAAGAAAGCGATGCGACAATCTTCTTTACTCAGAATGACCTCTTGGGCCACCTGTCTCGACACCCCCGACCTTTCCCGGATATTGACAAGCTAAAAATTGTTCAATCGCCAACTGTCCCCGAGGACTTGATAAACAACTATGATCTGCACGTCAAGAGCCCTCAGGCCATTTCTTTGACTGTTGAGAAAGCAGAGGAGATCAGTAACATGCCAACTGCAATCTGCAAGGAAACTATCAAAAGCATATACGGCATGCGAACACTCAACGATCATACGCCAGTATTTGAAATGGCAGAAGGTGCTCGCATCGTTGGAATAAAATTTCTAGAGAGGTATGAGGGTGAATGGTGCATGGGATACCACGACAACCGCTATGCCTCCTTCCCGTTTGACGTAGTCCGCCTTGAGCCGCCCCCAGCAGGCCAGATCCAACGCAAATCAACGAGTACAGTGCAAGCCGTTGCACGATGGAAGTTTACCCCACGAATCAAAGGCAAGAACGACTGGCTCACGTTCAACAAGGGCGATCTTATCAGCAACATTGCGTTTGTGTCGCCCAACCACTGGTGCTGGAGCGGGACAAACTCCAAAGGGAAATGGGGATTGTTCCTAGCCTCACATGTTGATCCAACCTCGATAAAAGAGAGAGCGATGACGGGAAATTCGCTCAGTAGTGCCACCTCGGGAAATTCCCCGCCGACAAGAGCGAGCGGAATTTTCGGACTCTTCACGCCAAAGAAGAAAACGGACAGGAAATCGCCATTACCGCTGGCCTGGTGAATCACGACGGGGACAGAAGGTTGGTAGCAGTTTACTCTCCCACTTCTTAGTGCATAATACGTAGACACGATATTACTAGCGACCTGTTACCAAGTCCTGACGGTCTAGACTGCGTGACCCCTCCCTCTCCCGTCATCATATCCTCAAGCCTATGCCATAGCCTAGGTCATAGACACTAGCACAGGAAAATCAGTAGATTTGCGAATGAAGAGATGCTGAACACTAGCCACAACGTCTGTGTGCTGCGGCCAGAGTCCGTGCCCAGGTGACATTTTTGGCGAAGCTGGCTCTATTCCCTCTAGGTGTAGACTAGCAATTGGGGCTTTATTTGGCGATAAATAAGTGATCTTCTAAGGCTCCCAAGGCCCTAACGAATGGATGACGATATGCAACAAGGGCGGGGTCAACTCAATTATCTCATCCCTTCCCAGAAGCCTCTAGCAACGAGTGTTGGGCGCAATTAGAAAGTCGTACTGAGGCCGCTACGGTAAAGAATAGCACAGCCAGTATGCCCCAGGAATACGAACGGACTTTTAATTACTTGTCCTCCTACTATTTCGTAAGAAGGCTAGCCCCGTTCCCATTTCAGCTTTAGCTCTGCGGGAGCAAGCTTACTCTCGTCTGTCCGTCTTTCTTTCCCACGGGCCAGCATAAACGAAAGGACACATGACAGAAAGTACGAAATAGCATTCGCATTCTACAGCATAACACTTACGACACCACCTACGGGATACTATCCATACAAAGGCCCGCAAAGTCGCACTGGCTCTTTCTTAATTTCATTCTTGTCCTCCAGCCCCACTGCCCGGGACACGACACAGGCTGGCGCGTGCGGCGTCCCTCCATCAACAAGATGTTACTTGTTCTGTGACTTTTGCTTTTGTTTCTCCCACTTGCTTCGTTACCCTCAATGCGCACTGCCAACCGACTCGGCCACCAGCTGGTCAGTGAGGCTGTTTTGTCCATAATTCTTGGGGCGCTTGGCCTGGTCCCTGGCCAAAGCTGCGCACTTTTTCCTTTCCTCTTCATTTAAAGGTTTGGTACAGACACACAGTAGCCTTTCGAAAGGTCTCTTCCCCCATACAGAGACCAAGTCCGAGATTAGCCAGTTACTGACACAAGAAAGCGGATCCAAACGAAGCCGAGGGCTCCGCCGAGGGAGAGAAGCCTTGAGTTTAAGTTAGGAAGTGGGGTGATTGGGAAGGAGTTAACTTGGTTTGTATTGTAGATAACCGAAGGCAAAGTATTGGTAAGATGGCTAGTGTTGGCAATGAAACATTTCTCAACCAAATCCAAAAGTATCTAGGGCGTCTTGGTAACAAGCAATTTCAAATTGACAAGCTCGTACACAATATAATAGGGTTATCGCATAACCCTAAGTCTTACTTACTCACCGGACGTCAGAGTAATCTACTTCAACACCACTCGTCAAGTACCCATTGACGATCAGTGCGCTACACGGACTCATATTGCGGTCCTATCTCTAAACCTCCGCCTCCACGCCAACTCTTGAATGTCATGCGAGCTATTCTCCACATGGGCAATGTAGACTATCCTATCCCTCTTTTCCCTCTACCCCCCTCCCTCTTGTCCGTCTTCTTGTCCTCATGACCTCCCCCATCTGTTTTTGTCCGTGTTTATTCTTTCGTTGTTTTATGCTTTCTTTTTACTTGCTTGTCCTCATAGCCTCCGTCATCAGCATTACATTATGCCCTGCCCAACTAGGGCCACACGGGCAAAATGCAACACTATGTGTGTAGTGGCTAAATAAGGACAACACCTCGCTCATTAGAGTTGGCTTGATTTGGGGACAGCAAGTGTCGGTGTATGTGTATTGGGATTGTCGTAAGCGCTATTTAGCGGAAAAACAAACCACAAGTAAGATAAGTTTTTGTATTGACTGAAACAGTACCGCACTACGCCGCCTGCGTGCGGAACATGACCAACTGGCTGAGACTGAGACCGAGCCCGAGACTGTGCAACTCAGGCCAACGCAAACATGCGATTGGCAATGGGAGCCTCTCCAAAACTGACTGGGCTCTGTACTCTGGCCATAGCCCTGCCTGCCCTCTTCTCCCTGCCATAGTGTTTCTTGCTGTCTAGCCACGTGCTAGCTCTCGTCTGGTCCTACCGCACTCGCACTGCTCTTGTCGTTCGCTGCTTTTTCTTTCTTTTTTTTTTCTTGTATTTTATTAACTGGCGTTCTTTTCCGTGTATGCCATGCACATGCCACTCTCCTCGTGTTTTCTCGCCGCTCCATCGTTGATTGAAAACAAAATTGCTGGCGCATCATTGAAGTAGCTGAGAACAAGAGATTATGAGAGGAGGCACGGCAAGCCAGTCGATAAATGTCTAGCTAATTTTCTTATTTAATAGCGAGGAGAAATGTCTGACTTTAAAGGGAGGGAGGATGCTACAGCCCTCATAGATCAGTGCGCGCACTTACAGGCAACGCCAGCTATCACCTTAGTTGGGCGCATATTCCACGAGTTGCTGGCGGCTAGCTGCTGCCCGTGAATAGTGTGAACAACGCCATGGTTGCATTTGAGGTGTCTGACGCATACTAGTTGAGATTTATGTTGCAAGCAAGCAGACGAGATATCGGTACTTGGGCTCCAGACGCCATCTCTGGTTAATGGCACGAACAAAGGGGTTTTCAGCGATTCTAACACTGGGTTCTCTTGTCACACAAGGAAAGCTTACATCCAAGGACAATCCTATGTTAGCAGCATTCTCCTTGAACCCACCCAAGCTTGCTCTTTTGGCCACTGGATGTCTTGTGCCTGTAAATCACGAGAATCTACAGCTGTCATGGATATCTCTCTACCCTCAACGGGATGTTGCGAAGTCACAGCTTAGGTAGGTACTTGCTAAAAGTTGCCAGTAAAGCTAGGCAAGTACCCATCTCCCACAACAAAACCAAGGGCAACTTCCTCACCCGAAAACAAGACAAACGGAAAAGCTTCCTTCCTGTTATATTTCATGGCTGACGCGTTTTTTTTCTTTTTCAACTGAAAAATTATTCTTGCTCTTTCCATCTCCTTTCCAAGTTCGCTTCTTCTTTGGCACTGCTCTCTCATACTCGCACAGCCAAAGACATCATGAGCAATCAACACCACAACATCGTCAAGGTAACAGAGCTCAACCTTATCGTTAAGCCCAGAGAAAAAGGCCTTCGGGCCAAGCATAGCTATACTACTGACCCTGCCGCCGTAGTACAGGTTTCTAGCACTGAATAGCTGCGTGGTTGTCGCTTCCCTTCTCTTCACAACTAATGGCCCTCTCTAAAAGCGAAGCGCAGAAGAAGAAGAAAAAAGATACATCTCAAGACCTTGGTCGTGTCCAATCTGCTGCCTATGTTACCCCAGTACGCATAGCGTCAATGCTGTTGGATTCTCAGGCTGCCGCATCAACCTTTTTATTTTTCGCCATGATACAAGGTGCTGGCCTAACAGCACGGCCCGCACTGCATCATATGCTTGAAATGAAATCTTCGCTCGCTTTCCTTTGCATCTCCCCTTCGCAGCATAGCGGGTCAACGCTCCTTTGTTTCTATTCACTGAGACCCGCATCACTCGTCATGGAGTTTGAAGACCTGCTGTTTCAACTCTTCAAACTCCGCCCTTGGTTCTGCATAAGACCTAAAAGAGAATATTTCGACAATGGCTGTACTGCATGCTACGTTCAAGGTGTTGCATTTTGCTGTCTCAATGGGTTGGTCGGCGGCTGCTTACTGATAGCCTCTTCAACCCCTGTCCTTGCTCCTGTGAGAATGCAGATCCTTGCTAATACTATGCCTTCTTTAGGTCTTTGCCTGTCTTGCCAGACGGACGCCTGACATCCTTGTCCTTCCTCCATTGTGTCCTTTGAGTTCCTATTTCATGCTCTTAGCTTCGCAGACCAAGACAAGATTGTGCGGCTTTGTTAAGTTGTTATCGCAAGCAATTTGAACATACAGATATCAGGGTGTTTTATATTGCAGTCAAACTAGCCGCACACGTACATCTCTGAGGTCTATGGCACAATCAATGCCTTCAAGCATGGACAGCTGGTTTTATCTCCTTATAGGTATGTCTTTGTGTACAGACGTAACATCCGGGGGCCTCTCTAAACCACGTAGAGACAGCATGCGATGTACTCATCCTTCTATGCAGGGAGGCAGGCTTGTTTCTACTTACTATGGCTTCTGTCCCAAGTCCTAGCCTCTGGCTTACTAAGAGGCGGGATACACTCATTGCGCCCAGAAAATCAAACTGCAAAAGCGTAGAAGAAATATGGGCGCATAGTCTTTTTCTTGGCCACCGGCACGATCTAGTCTGGCCTACGTCTAGACTAGGAAACGGCTGTCTATGGCCTCGTCTACCGGTTCCTCTCTGCACCCCCTTCGTCCCTTCTTTCCCCCAGTTCCGTTTCTTGCTCTTTTCTCCGCCACCCTTCTCCATTCAAAGAAGCCAGACTAAATGGTTACGTGTGACAGGATAAATTCTGAGAATAAGCAAACACCAGAAAGATGGTAAAAAGAATGAAAAAAGAAAAAGAAAAAGAAAAGAAAAAAAAAAAAGCAAGTCACTCTGTATCTGTACTAAGCCTGCACTTGCACGACACTAAAATGTTGCCCTTAGACTTCAGTCGGTCTTTTTGCAATGCATCATAATACTACATAAAAGCATCCTACGTCGGCTTGCGCATCTCTTGTTCTATTATTCACCTCTTTTCCTTGGCATTCATTCCTCTGCTTGGATATCCAACCCAGCATGGGTGGGGTGGGCCTTTGGCCAGGGAAGAAAGAAAACAAGGGCCTGATGTGACTGACGATGGGGCGCCACCCGTAATACGGTAAACAAGCATGCTCTTTTTTTTGGCCTGTCTGAAAAATACCCAAGTCACAAGCTTCGACATCGTTCTCATCGAACGTTCCCTACTCATTCGTCTCGTGACATTCAGATGGTTGAGAAGGGTGTAGAGGGATATTCCGACATCATCGCCCTCAAAAACAAAGCAGCCCAAGTTTCAACCTAGAACAAGCCATCCCCCCCCCCCGGTACAAACTTAACTGAACTTAACCTGGTCATTTTAATGGCCTACGGCTCAAAAGCTCACAGCAAGCAGGCTAGCAAGCAGTCTAAGCCCATCATGGCCCACAGTTACCTCCCTGTCAGACGAGAACACCAAGACCACTTTCTTAGGCCAAGACCAAGCAGTGCTCAGAATAACCAGACCAAGAGCCAAATCAAGTTTGGCGTACAGGTGAAGCAAAGCTCGAGCAAACTTGGACATCATGGCACACGAGTTTTCTTTTTTTTTCTTTCTTTTATCCGTTTTTAACCAGCTATTATAGGCGTTTAGCATTTTCCTGCTCTTTCTTCTTCCCTTTCTTTTTTCCCTGTCGAAGCAGGGCCTATTCTGCGTCGCAGACAATCAGTGATAAAGTTCTTTCATGTTCTTACACAATCTGAGCAAGCAAAGCTCGGCTGGTCGGCGCGCGCTGTCTTGTCCGCTAGAAATGAAGCTTGACGAATACGCGCTTGTCTTGTTTCGAGTTTTCCACGCCGCATCTTATACGTAGGCGTGCTGTTTCTGTATTCAACTTTAGGACAGCTTATTAGCCAGCTAATTGAATGCCTGTGCTATATGTTTGCTATTCTAGGCTACTTTTTGCTTGACACCCCTAACTCACTAACATGCACAAGGCCAAGGTCTCGGGTTGTTTAGTGCCATCTTGACTTAAGGATTCAGGTTCCCTTTGAGCTTCGGCTAGCCACCAAGAGATAAATCTTCGTCCGATAGGCCTTTTTGAGCGCTGGCTAGAGGCTTTGTTGCTAGCCAAAGAGCAACAGCAAGGGGAAAGAAAGGCTAGCCTTGCGTCCATGTTTGTCTTCGCCACCTCTCTCCTCATCTTCCCTCTACTCGATTTAGCCAACCACTTAGGGTTTTGATGGCTCTTGTCTTTTTTCCTTGATTTTGTGTCGTCATAATCCGGCATTGAGAGAGGCTACTTTCGTGGATTGCCACTCCTACGCAAACCATTGTCATGAAGGGCTTTGCTAGTATAGAGAAACAACAAAACAACTCTTCTGACCGTTCAGTCTGGTGTTTTTCTTCTCTTCTTTACATCTTTTTCTGGCATAAGAACTGTCCTATTTCTGCTTAGCGAGAACGAGGGCAATTTCTTGTGTCTTTTTTCTTCTTTCTTTTTTTCCCATCACTTTTATTTTATTTTATTTTCTTACTGCTGCGTCTAGTTTATTATTGCATTGCGCCCCTCCCCCCCAGATTTCTATTTTTTTGTACTAGCCATTTCTCTTTGATTTTATTTCTTTTATTTTATTCCTTCATTTTTTTTCTTTCTCTTTATTTGGTTCCTTTTTTTCTTCTTTCTTTTCCTTTATTTCCTCTAATTCCTTGGGAGCCGCATATAGCACAAGCTCGAACCAAGCACAAACCATCAAATTACTTCCTTATAAACCATTTGCGCCGCTGCGACCTCTTTGGCCTCACTCGTTCACGGCCTCTCTCTTTTCCTTCTCTTTCTTTTCCTGCCATTTGTACATGGTGCCCTTTACGTACAACCCATACAACACATCACTCACCCAAACGCCCATACATACATTACTTACTCATACTATTACTACTTACTACTTACTAATAACCAACATAATACCGGCCTGCTTGTGATCCCTCTCGCAAACAACCTACACCCACCCTTATATGTTCACGGCCTCCCTTGATTGCTCCTTCTACGTTTCCCGCTTTGGATCGCCAATCGTATCCTACCGATTTCGACTCTTTTCGTGATCTACCGCTACTGTTACGCCAGTGCATATTTTGGATACTGTGCTACCATCACCACTATCTGTATCTGAAATCACAGCCACGGCCAGTTTCTTTAATATATCTGCATCCCATCTCCTGTTGGCAACCTCGTTCTGCTTCTATCTGCCTAAAAAAAAATCCCATCAGCCACTCCCGTCAACCGACCCGCCAGCAGCGCTACCCCCCCAGCTGTAGTGTGCTCCGCTTCCCCTCATCTTCAGTCACCCCTCCATACTTCCTTTTCGCTGACGACGCCCCGGCAAGCGCGACCAGCTTGTCTACCACTACGCACAATGGGAAATTGCTTGAGCTCAAGTAACTCGGCGGAGGCGCAACAAAGAAAGAAAAGCCAAGCCATAGACCGACAACTTGAGGAGGATAACAGAAAGTTAAGGAGAGAATGCAAAGTGCTTCTTCTTGGTATGTCATGTCTAGATTCGGTTGTTATGAAGCTTTTTTTCATTCTGACGATTTGATATTCCATATTTAGGCTCTGGCGAAAGTGGTAAATCTACCATTGTCAAACAGATGAAGATTATCCATCTCAAGGGCTATAGCCACGACGAGCTGCTCAACTACCGCCCGACCGTGTTTAAGAACCTCGTGGAGTGCGCGAGAGCCGTTGTCAGTGCTATGCGACAATTTGAGATTGAGCCGATGAATGAAGACACTAGACAATATTGCGATTTTATTCTGGAATACGTTCCCCAGGCCGGCCCCGAGGCCGAGATTGACCCCCGTGTCGGCCCCGCCGTGCAGGCGATATGGAACGACCCTGCCAAGTTCCTACTCATGGAACGCCAAAACGAGTTTTACTTGATGGACTCAGCCACCTAGTATGTTCCAGTATACTCTGACTCAAGCTTGGTTTCCCGTACTGACTTTCGACCCTCTTAGCTTCTTTGACGAAGTCGATCGCATTTGCGACCCTGCCTATCTGCCTAATGAAATGGACGTCCTCCGTGCCCGTACAAAGACGACTGGTATTTACGAGACCCGCTTTGTCATGGACCAACTTAGTATCCACATGTTCGATGTTGGTGGCCAACGCAGTGAACGTAAGAAGTGGATTCACTGCTTTGAGAACGTCACATCTATTATTTTCTGTGTCGCATTGAGCGAATATGACCAAGTTCTTTTAGAAGAAAGCACACAGGTAAGTTACTCTTCTGTATAATCTCTGTAGCTCTCATGTAAGCCAGGGCGCAGCACAACAACATACTACGGCATGTAGCACGTAATGGCCCGGCAAAGCTAACCTTATTTCCGCTATTCTAGAACCGCATGCTTGAATCTTTACTGCTCTTTGATTCTGTCGTCAACTCTCGCTGGTTTAGACGCACTAGCATTATTCTTTTCCTCAACAAAGTTGATATTTTCAAGGAGAAGCTTCCCCGCTCGCCCCTTGGCAACTTCTTCCCTGACTATTCCGGTGGCAATGATGTCAACAAAGCAGCTAAATACCTCTTGTGGCGCTTCAACCAGGTCAATCGTGGTCACTTGAAGCTCTACCCCCACCTGACGCAAGCCACAGACACTTCCAACATCCGACTTGTCTTTGCTGCTGTCAAAGAGACCATTTTGGAAAATGCGCTGATTGACACTGGGGTGCTGTGATGACCCGGTCACATTTTGTGGGATTGATTTCCCGTATATTTTCAGTCTCCGCCCCTTGTCACATCTATTGAGCCCATGGCTATGAGCGCGTTCTTCTTTTTTCCATTTTTTGTTTTTCTTACTTATTCTTGAGTCACGTTTCTTCTCTCTTTTTTCATCTTCTGCTGCCGAGCTATCACAGCCTGCCTTGTTATTTCCCTTTTTTTTTTTTATTTGTGGACGGGCCTTTATTCCTGTGCCTTCGCATCTTGTTTGGAGTTTTGGCGCCGGATATCATATACCTCTTTTCTTTTTCTCTCTTTTTCATTCTCGGTACAGATTCTTTTTCTCCAGGTTTTTCTTTTCTTCTTTTTCTCTTTTGTTTTGTATATCCATGTCTGATGTCACTCAGCTCTTCCTTCCATTTGCACACTCATGTTCACACTTGACGCTCATTTTTCTCATTCTTCCATCACTTCACTTCTTATCTTGTCTTATCATATTACGGGTTCGAGAATCATACGGTTTATGGTCAACCCCGTCCATCTTGGCGGCTATTTTTTGCCTTTTTTTTTCCCGTTCATGCATTCCTATGGCGTTCGTGAAGGCTCATGGCTCATTTCTTGGGAGGGGTTCTCTTTGAAAACAACATATTGATATAGTTGTAATTGGATATATACATATATATAACTACGTACACACTCCTTATACATAAGGAGACATTAATTTTCTCCCTCTTTGTCCCTTCGCGCTGACGATGATAGTGATTTTTTTCTTCTACCACCATAAACCCTACTCTACAACATAGCAAACATGAGGCACTAAAACACCGTTTTGGCGCTAATGCCAGCAGTCCCGTTGTGTCAAAGACCGAACCCGTCTAGACAAGGCCGCTTGTGGATATGTCTTGTCTCAGGTCTGTGATACAAGTCTCCCGAGAATAGTCCAGTACGCAAAGTTTTGTTTTCTTACCCGGATATTACTGCATTGGTATATGCATTACAAGGCTTATGCGTGGTGTGGTGCACGCACGCACATGTGTATAAAGAATAAGCTGTTCAACATAGCATAGCAGCACTGGGACTACAAATTGTGACTATACGGACGCGTTGGAGGGGGGGAGCAAAAGACGAAAGCGAGCAAAGAACAAGGCGGAAGCGAAGGAAGGACAGAAGGGAGTGCATGTTGATCATGTTGATGTGAAGAGCAGGTTGTAGTAAATTTGGTTATTGCCCAATGCAGACCCACCATTCACCCCGCGAAGATGCCGAGCCGAGTCTGGGGGGGCCAATGTAATACTTTGTTTTGCCGTAAGAATGAGTGCTGAAATGCCAGCCCAAGAGTGAGAGGGGGAGGAAGAGTGAAGAGGAAAGAGGAGAAGGGAAAGGAAAAAGGAGGGAGCAACGTCGTAATACAGGACATCTAGTTCCGGGCAAAATAAGAAAAGAGAGAACAGCAAGGAAGAAGGTGGTAAAGAGAGAGGGGCCATCTTGGGCACAATGGCATGATATCTGCGGGCATTGCAGGAGGGAGAGTGGAAGGCAAGAAATAATGTGGGAGAGAACAGAAGAATGCTACATGCAGCCAATAAGTTTACGAGAGGGCCATGTGCACTTGAATTTGAGTATAAAACATGCATACAGGCAAAAAAAAGGAAAGTCCGCCTTTGGGTGGCAACAAAGGGAGGGAAGGAAATCAAGAAAATAAAGACTACCAGAATAACTAGTAGTGTTTTTGCAAAATGGCAGAGCGACAATTGAGCAAGGGAAAGGACGAACCTGACATGGCCAAGCAGAAGAGCAAGATAAGGCAGCTACTACAAAAAGAGACAAGGGAGTGAAGGAACAGAGGAGGACGGGGGAACGTAAAGGGAGGGTAGGAGGGAGACAAAGGGAATGGCAAAGAAGGTGGGACCAAAGGGGAAGAGCTCGGGTGCGGAGAAGCTCGGATGCGGAGAAGCTTGAACCTCTTGCCCTTTCTTGATTGAGCTTGAGCTGCTAAAGGATGGGAAACTCAGCTTTAGCCTAGCGTGGACTGGCCTGGACTCTTAGCCTGCCACGCAATTCGAAGCTAGGGCAAAATTCATGGCAATTCCGTCCGTACCCAAGCAGGCAAGTACATAGCTTTGCACCTTAAGATGCCTACATAATGTAGCACTTGCCTTGCCTCAACAGCGTATTTATGAAGGCGTGACTGCCCTTCTTCCTTTATTTCCTCAGTATTACCCTTGCCCTTCTCTGTGTCTTCCCCGCTTGGCTGTCTCAACTGTCTTTTCTCCTCTTTTCATTTCTTCTCTTCGTCCCAGATCTTGTTTCTAACAGTCGCTGCCGTGTTTCTCTTTCTTGCTTCTTCTTTCCATCTATACCGAGATATTATCCTCTTCCTCCCCTCCTAGCCCTTCAAGAATACTTAGGCAGTCATAGCACTCTTCCCCCATCCCTCCCCCGAAAATGAGTGCCCCTTCTTCCACTGGCCTCCCCACGCGCCAGCGTCGGCCGTCAACTAGTGCCCCTGTCGTCGACATCACCGGCGGTGTCGGCCCCGCAGGAATCTCCCGTCCGAAACACCACCGACGAACTCTCACAGGTTTTGGCCCGAGCGAGTTGAACAATGTTGAAGGTACATCTTCACCCTCCTGCTCCTGCATCTATCGCCGTACAGCTCTCTTGCTAACCCCATCTCCTCTGTTCTCTTCTAGCTTCCATTCCTGAGCCGCAGCGTGCTGCCTGGAACAAACACCAATACCAAAGCTTCAAGAACAAGGATGAATTTGAGCGCGAGGTTGTGCGCCATGTTGAAACCACACTGGCCCGCAGTCTGTACAACTGCAATGAATTGGCTGCATACTACGCCACCAGTCTGGCTTTCCGTGACCATCTCATTGCTGAGTGGAACAAGACCCAACAGCGCCAGACCTTTGCCGACCAGAAGCGCGTATACTATCTCAGCCTGGAGTTTCTAATGGGCCGCACACTCGACAATGCTATGCTAAATGTCGGCCAGAAGAATACCGCGAAATGTAAGTTGTCAAGCAAACCCTATAGTTTACTTGCTGATAGCCATTAGCTGACCTTGTTTCTTTACCCCCATGTAGCTGGTCTTACCGACCTCGGATTCCGCATCGAAGACATCATCGAACAGGAGCATGATGCTGCTCTGGGCAACGGTGGCCTTGGTCGTCTAGCTGCCTGCTTCTTGGACAGTTTGGCTTCCCTCAACTATCCAGCCTGGGGCTATGGTCTCCGCTATCGTTATGGTATCTTCAAGCAAGAGATCATCGATGGCTACCAGGTCGAGGTTCCCGATTACTGGCTGGACTTTAATCCTTGGGAGTTCCCTCGCCATGATGTAACTGTCGATGTAAGTGCCCCCTCCTCTTGCTCCACTTCGGACGTATCGGCCGGCAGAAGTGGGGCTACCCCACAGTTCCCCATTCCCTATTGCTCTAGCAACTGGCCGGGCGTTGGATGAAATGTTTGACTGACTATATCTCTTGCATCTTGTCTTTCCAGATTCAATTCTTCGGTCGTGTTACCAAGACGACTGACGTCAACGGGAAGTCCGTATCTCATTGGGAGGGGGGTGAAACCGTGCGTGCCGTCGCTTACGACGTGCCGGTTCCCGGTTATGACACACCGTCCACCAACAACCTGCGTCTGTGGTCTAGCGAGGCAGCTAGTGGTGAATTTGACTTCCAAAAATTCAACAACGGTGACTACGAAAGTAGTGTGGCCGACCAACAGCGTGCCCAGACCATTAGCGCTGTGCTATACCCCAATGACAACCTTGATCGTGGCAAGGAGCTTCGTCTTAAGCAGCAATACTTCTGGGTGGCTGCATCTTTACATGATATTGTGCGTCGCTTCAAGAAGACCAAGCACGCGTGGAAAGAGTTCCCCGATAAGGTTGCTATTCAGCTGAATGACACCCATCCCACTATGGCTGTGGTGGAGCTGCAACGCGTTCTAGTCGATCTAGAAGGTCTCGAGTGGAACGAAGCTTGGGACATTGTGACTTCAACTGTAAGGATATACCGGCCTAGCTCAAACACATACAAATGTACTAACAGGTGACATCTAGTTCGGATACACTAATCACACCGTTCTGCCCGAGGCGCTTGAGAAGTGGCCTGTAGGCTTGATGGAGCACCTACTCCCTCGCCACATGCAGATAATCTACGACATCAACCTGTTTTTCCTGCAGGAAGTTGAGCGTAACTTCCCCGGCGACTCAGACCTTCTCCGCCGCGTGTCAATCATTGAAGAGGCCGACCACAAAATGGTGCGCATGGCCCACCTAGCTATTGTCGGCTCGCACAAGGTCAATGGCGTGGCTGAACTTCACTCCGATCTAATCAAGACCACCATTTTCCGCGATTTTGTTCTCATCTACGGTCCTGACCGCTTTACCAACGTGACCAATGGTATAACCCCTCGTCGCTGGTTGCACCAGGCCAACCCTCGCCTGTCCGAACTCATCCAGAGCAAGGTTGGTGGGCCCGGCTATCTCAAGGACTTGACCAAGCTCAGTGAGTTGGAGAATTGGGTTGATGATCCGGCATTCCGCAAAGAATGGGCTGAAGTCAAGTATGCCAACAAGGTTCGTCTAGCTCGTCTAGTCATGGCCAACAGCGGGGTCGAGATCAACCCACAGGCACTGTTTGACGTCCAAGTCAAGCGCATTCACGAGTACAAGCGCCAACAACTCAACATCTTTGGTGTCATCCACCGTTACTTGACACTAAAGGCTATGACGCCTGCTGAGCGTGCCAAAGTCAAGGTCAAGCGTGTGAGCATCTTCGGTGGAAAGGCCGCCCCCGGCTACTGGATGGCCAAGCAAATTATCCACCTGATCAACAATGTTGGATCCGTTGTAAACAAGGACACAGATATTGGCGATTTGCTCAAGGTTGTGTTTGTGGCCGACTACAATGTCAGCAAAGCTGAGACAATTATCCCGGCATCCGATCTTAGTGAGCACATTTCTACTGCTGGCACAGAGTAAGTTTCTAGATCCCGCCACTCACCCCGGTTGTCCATGGCGAGTACTAACCTCTAAATTTTCTCAAAATAGGGCATCTGGTACCAGCAACATGAAATTTGTACTCAATGGTGGTCTCATCATTGGTACCTGCGATGGTGCCAATATTGAAATCACGCGCGAAATAAGCGAGGACAACATTTTCCTATTTGGAACTCTCGCTGAGGACGTTGAAGATCTACGCCTGGCTCATAACTCTAGCGGCGACGATAAGCCGCCTCTAGACCCCGAGCTTACCAAGGTCTTTGCAGCCATCGAGTCGGGCATGTTCGGTGATGTCGGCGACTTTGCGGCTTTGATCTCGGCTGTCCGTGACCACGGCGACTACTACCTTGTTTCAGATGACTTTGCTTCATACCTTAACACTCAGACTCTAGTCGATGAGGCATACATCGACCAGGAAGGCTGGACCCGCAAGTCAATTCTGAGTGTGGCTCGTATGGGCTTCTTCAGCAGTGACCGTTGTATCAACGAGTATGCAGAGGGTATCTGGAACATTGAGCCTGTAGCTGTCAAGAAGTAGATGAGCAGAGAGGAACGGGATAATAGGGGCCGGGCCGTATGACCCAGAATATTAGGCTAAAAAGCATGTAAAAGAGGTTAAATAATAATGATATATTCAAAAGGTAGAAAAAGTAGAGAAAAATCATTTGCCAGTATTGACACACCCAAAATCCCCGGAAAACAAGACAAGCGCAGAATATGCGAACTGGATTGAAGCCATGTCAAGCCATAGATGAGAAACCAAAATACTAGCCGACAGGAGACGCCAAAATTATGCATACCAGGAGAAAAAGAACAAGGATGAAAAGCTTAGAAAATGGGAATAAAAAAAAAAGAGGAAAAAGAAGAAAAAGAAAAAAGAAACAAGGTATCAGTGTCAAGCCGACGCTTTAATTGACAAGACAACTCCAAGGAAGAAAAGAAACAAGAAATGAAAATGCCGTTGTGGCCCCTAACGTCAATTCATGACAAAAAAGAAGAAAAAAAAAGACAAGTGTACAAGAGAGATCTCACAAACTAGCTCTGGCTAGCTCCGACCTCCCTTGATTGTTGGTGAAATTTGAATAAGGCCCGACTTCTGTAGCATTTGGCGATGCTTGCGGGAGACACTAATCTGTCTCGCAATTGACACTTCGACAGCATTGCGCAGAGCAATTTCAGCTTCATCTTGCGTCGATGTAGTCAGCTTGCTCGACGTTGTGGTATTAGACTCGGACCGTTGACGCGTGTTGAGACTGGTAGCAGACGATGAAGCACCAGATGCCGCACTAACTGACGAGGCATACGGTACAGGCTGGGGTATGGCAGTCTCAGTCGCAACCTCAATCTCATCGTCAGACTCCATTACTAAGACAGAGGTGTTAGGGCCTAGGGGAGACCGCTGCATTTGCAGACTCTCGCTCGATGGCGCCATCATGGCAACAACACTCGGCTTTGTGTCATGGAGCACAGGAAGCATGGTTTTTGTCGGCGATGAATGAGGTAGAGGCTCCTCTTCAAACTTAGCCTCCAGGAAGGGTTGAGTTGGTGCCCGAGAACGAGACTGGTTTGTTTGGAGTTTGAGAGATACAGAAGATTCAGGTTGGGTATGGGGTTCATTGCGAATGTTATGGGTCTGAACCTTCATATGCCTAATTGGGCTTACTTGGGTAGGACCTCGAATTGGACTAGATGATGGAACATATGCTGACTTTTTGTTGGCTGACCGGGCGGCAGGCGGCTGGGGGAAAGCATTAGTGTTGTCCAAGACAATCGGATTCTTGTCTGATCTGGTAGAAGCCGTCGAAGCCTGTCTCTCAAGGTCACTAGAAATAGCCCTAACGGTAGCGTCGCTTGTCATTCCAGCAGCAGATAAGGCATGAAGCAAATTGGTCGCTGTGACTGGAGCCCTTGCCAAAGGAGAAGCTTCGGTAGCTTCAGAGGTTGGTGCATTGCGATAGCGAAGGCGAGGCATGTTTTTAGGGACAACAGGTTTAGGGGAATCAACCAAAACAAACGGTACAACCTCAGACGATGAAATATGGTGGGCATTGGCAGCGCGGGATGAGAGCACTTTTTGAGGCTCAGTAGCACTGTTTTGTTGGGGTGAATTCGCGACATCAGTGATATTGTTAGTCGTTGTGCCTATTTCAGTCGGGGACTGAGTCTGTCTGTGTTGAAACGCCAAAGGCTTCAAGGCTTCCTTGGAATCTTGGTTGTTGACTTCTCGCCAAGGAAGAGACTCAGTAGATCCTGAGAGAACACTAGCCAGTGGGGTGGTCGTCTTTTGGTGCTGGGAAGGTGCGGCAGGAAACAGGGAAAATGCAGGAGACTTGGACTGTTCTGGGGACATTGGGCTGGCAGTGACTGCAGGCGCGTCACCATCTTTTACACCAATGGGAAAAGTTGAGCTGCGAGTGGGAGTGAGCTGACGACCCATGTCCTTGTTTTGAGGTTTATTCACAACCTCCACAAGCTTCGGCTTACTAGTCACAGTTTGGCTTCTTCCAAGCAGGCTAGCCTGCTTCTCGAGAAACAATGCCCTGTCATCAGCTTCCGGATGACGAGAAGTCGCTGGCTCGCTCTGTAGGGTAGAGGAACATACGCCTTCGCGCTGCAAAATGCCATTGAACATGATGCTATATCTCTCAAATTTGGAATCGGGTATGTTTAGAGACAGGAGCCCAGAAGGCATGCTATCCTTCTGCGCACCTGATTGCCAATCTATATGGTGCATCTCTGTTGCGGCAGCAGCAGCCGTATCCAAACCAGGCATTGCAACAGTTGTGGGAACCCGCTGAAGCGAAGTTGGGCCAGATATCTCCATCTTATTGTTTAATCGTACTGAGGGACCACGCTTTAATGTCTTGCGAGGCTTAAACATAGCAGCTTCCTCAGGTGTAATCCGGGTAGTACCTTTAGCCATCTTTTCGATATTCCGCGATTCTTTAGTAGTGGGACGGCGGGCATCATCGCCAGAGCTTTGGCGTACAGGGGCAGAGGGAATCCCAGGTTTTGACAAAGCCTCCTGAGCATGCTCTGTTGTGTGCTTGCGACTGCGAGACCGGCCGCCAAAGAACCGCCACTTTTTGGCCTTATCAGGAGAAACTTCGTGCTGAGCATCAACTACCTTGGCAGAAGTAGGAGAGGTGGAAGTAGGGGCCATGGGGGAAAAAGTATTAGCATCCTTCGCACGATTGCTTCTTTGCGCTTTTGATTGGAGGTCCGAATTGAGCGACATAGCAGGAGCAGGAGAGCCAACTGTGACGAACGTTGGACTTCCAAGAGCCATGCCGATAGGAAGATCAACTACCTCTCCGATGGAGTCAGGTGTTTGAGTGCGCACCAATGTCACTGCTGGAGACTCTGACCTTGGACTTTCTTTTGGTGAAGGTACACGACCGCGAATCGGAACATGGTATGAACGGAAGGTTGTCTTGCCGGTGCGAGTGTTGATATAAAGATCGTCACGTGACATGCGCTTATTAAAATCATGTTTTGGTCTCACCAGAGACGTCACAGAAGACGACGTGGGGATCGTTGCCATATTGGAGTCAGTAGAATAGTTGGGGGGCTCGGTGGTAGACGGGGCTTTAGTATTTATATGGCCGGTTTGGGCGGCCACAGTACTGTTGCAAATAATAGGCCGGTGAGTGTTATGATGCGACGATAGGCGGCTATTAAGCGAAGAAATTTTAGGTTGAGTAAAAGATTCTCCGGAACTGGTGCTTGGCCGGTCTTGATCCCGGCTGAGCTGATGAGGGTGCAAAGAGATATTGGTTGGGTTCAAGCTGGACAGAGGGGCAGTTGCAATAGCATCTATCGAAGTAGTGATGCAAGTTGTATGCCTCACAGAGCTGGTCGATTGTGATCTCTTCAGTTGGCCAGCAAGAGAGGAGAGCTGTGGCTTTTCTAAATCAGGCGGAGATAATCGAAGGGGAGAAACAAGATCATGACGCTTACTGCGGTCGGCGTCGTACTGTTTAGTCGAGGCAGCTCTTCGAAGGCCAACTGAACGGGAAGGAGTTGGGTTAGGTGAAGAAGTGGAAGAGGATGTTTGTTTTGAAGAGGGCTGCCTTGAAGGAGAAACGGCAGTGGCCAAGGGTGTAACGGAGAGTGGAGACACAATAGGGTGATGTTCAAAGAAGACAGATGAAGGGGGTTTTGTGTAAATGACGGAGATAGAGCGAGTACGAGAAGAGCCACTAGTAATGGTAGTAGTGGTGGTGGATCTTAAAGGGGGGGAAGTAAATGGAGTAGCAAGAAAGTGGGAACTATGATTGTTTGAATGTGACGTGGAACGAGAGGGGGGGGAGGCAGAGGCAGAAGAATAATGGGAGGAAGGTCCAATATCAAGCGCAGCTTGCCGGTTATGGAGGCTTCTGGTGTAAGAGGGTGGCTCTCTCATTGAGCGAGAACGAGTGGGTACAGCACTATTTTGAAATGAAGCAAACTTAGATCTCAAACGCGCCTCCGGGGTTCCTTCAAGCTGATCAGGCTCCTGGTGTTTCTTTGTCTCCGACATAAGCTTAGCGCCAGCGCCACTCCTTGTTGTGGCAGCGATGGCACCTGGTCTTGTCTCTGTCAGGGAAATACGGTCTTGGTCTCCCCACTTTGGCCGAAGCACCGCCTGAGTATCAGTACGTGCTCTAGGCCTAGTGGAGACCAACCGTGGGGCATTTTCTGCGGCTCCATTTGAGACCTCTGAGACGTAGTCCCTAGGCACACTTACTGCTGGTATGAGCGCAAGCTCAGAGGGGCCGTGCGGTATTGTCTCTGTTTCTGCTTGTGCTGATTTTGGGGGAGGAAAGGGTCTACCACTGGGTCTAGACGCTGTTAGATCAGCTTTGCCAGCGACAGTCGTAGTAGTAGGGGTAACAGCAGAAGAAGGGGGATTCGGGGCCACAGTAGCGTCCGTCGCGACCATGGTACCGCGAGCCTTGGGATGACTAGAGTTCGTGATGATGTGCTTAGAGTTGTCGCTCAAAGCGGCGCTACCAGCAGAAGCAGCGACAGTGTCTTTGGTTCGCTCCTTGTCTTTAGTCGCAGGCGGTGCCTTGCGCAGAGTTCGAAGAGACCTTGATCGGGTCAGTTTTCCCAGCATTTTGGCGTCTTGTTTTATGACTGATGAAGCTTTAATATCACAACAAATTGGGGATGAAACATCCCGAGCAGAAGTTCAGAGCAACGTGTAGTGTACGAATTCTTGTATTTCTTTCGCTCCACTACAGCCTGCAGACGGAAAAGAAGAAAAAAGTGAGGTTTCCAAAGATCTGAACGAGATGAGCAGTGAAGCAGGTGAAGATTTTTTTGGTTTTGATTCGTGTACTGCAGTGTGATTTTGATAGCGGAGAAAATGCAAGAGGAAAAAAATGGCGAATGACTGATATGAAAGAAAGAAAATAGTTGGTTAAGAAAAGAGCGACAGCAGGAAAGGTGAGGAAAAGAAAAGAGAGACTTTGCATGTGGCTTGAAAACGAGAAAAAGAGGAAGAGAAAATGAATGAAGGAATAAGAAGAAGAAAAGATATGAAAGTAAGAAGACCAGCTTGCTTGCTCGCAAGGAAAGAGGAAAAGAAAAAAAAAAAAAAAGAAGCCAGAAAAAAAGAAGGAAAGAACAAACTGAAGTTGGCCTGATTTGCTCATCTAGGATATTACCTTCTTAAACATCCAAGCACCTAAGCACCTAAACGCCTAATAAAGTAGGTAGCTGCCTTTGTTCCAACTTTAGTGGTTTTTGTCTATCCGTCGTCGTCATCGCTGGCGTTGCTAGGCCAAGTGACTGCCCTACACAGACTTCCCACAACAGCACACATATGCAATCTTGATTCTGCCATCCTACTCTCTAGCGAATGCCTTGAAAGGGATTGCTTGCAGAACATAATCCACGACCGAGATCTTGCTACAACCCGAGTTTTGAATCTAACAAAGTCCTAAGTCTAAACCTGGCTTACAACCACTGGTGGGGTTCGCTGTGCCCTGTGTAAGCGAACAAGTAGACGGATAGCGAGTAACAAAGTAGTTTCCCAGCAACAAATGGAAACATAAGGGAATGGAGAGAAAAGAGGCAGGCAATCACTAGGAATAGGAGCAAACGAGAACTTCCCTTTTTGCCCTTGTGCTTTCTTCTTCCGGAGTCTTCTCGTTGCAGCTGCCCTTCTGGATCCTTCCCCTTTCCAGGTCATTTCCCGCATCTAGCCAATATTTGGCGCAAGAGAACAGGCAAGAGCCTTGTGTGGCCTCGCAAAATTCATATGTCAAGTCATGATTTGATTTCGCAAAAGTGACTTCCCTCGTTGTCTCTTCGTTGCCTTCCTCAACCATCTCATGGCTGTTTATGATTGGCTAACTGTAACATTAACAAACAACGCAATAATGTAATGTATGTCGCTGTTCCCACACCAACAAGCCCCCATCTCGCACCCAGACCAATCACCTGGCTAATGTCTCTTTTGTATCTTCATTGCGCGTATTTTCTTCACCGCTGCCACCCGGTTGCATCAAGCCTTAAATTTTCGGCTCATACTGTGTGCTGGAAGAACAGTTCGATTCGTGTGCCCCCTAGCAGGCAATGGAGATTTCAGGGTCGCCAGCGGACATTAAGGCAGAAGTTGTTAGTTCAATTTAAGGTAGGGATCAAGCCCACGCCAAGAAGGCGCTAGCTCATGGCCCCTGTCTTTTACAATGTTCTAGTAGCCCCACTATTAAGTGTTACTTATGTAAGCAGGTTAGAAGTCTGTACTTCCATACTTCCCACTTTTGTTCGTCATCTTGTGCGCCCTTGTGAAGCAAAGAAAACGCAAGACTTGTCTCAGCTCGCTACACTTTTGAGTCGCTATCACACTCGTCCAAATCAGCCAGAAAAAATTAACGATTCATCGCCCGGCACAGAGAAACATTCTACACCCGTGACCCGGGCTGCATGAACGAAGGCTAGTCACATTCACATGCACGCTGCAGCCTAGGTAACCATGGCACAACCTACCCCATGCACCGTACCACGACCAATTCTTTGGTGATCCTAGGCAATTTAGGAGCACGAGCATATGAGTTTGAATTCTGAAACACCAAGTGTCAAGTTTCACTGGCTTGCTCTTAGTCTTGTGTGATTTTTCCCCTTTTACGTTGTCGATTTCCCCTTGCATGCTGTTTAATCTACTACTCCATAGAATAATGCCCATCCTCTTGAGAGAGGAGAAAGCCCTGAGCACTGAAGGGGAATAATAACAACAAAAAGACCTGCAATCAAAGGCTCAGAAACCGACTGGTCCTACTGTTAGGTAGCACTCGTCGTCAGTTCCTGCCCATTGCCAACGAACTTTTCCTGATCTGCAGTGCAGCTACGTTCTAGAAAGTCTCGGCTCGACCCCCTAGCCTTCTCATGCCCTTCCCTTGTATCCCCTTATTTCGCACCACGTTTGTTCTACCAGCCCGTCCGCTCTCCGGCCGGCCTTACAAAATGATGCCAAGTGCCAAGTGCGTCTTCTTCTATTCATATCTTAACATATGCCGTTTTAGTGACGCTCTTGCCCTAGATGCAGCTGTCGCTTCTCAAACACTTTGATTCCGTGTGTAGATATCATGTTTGTCACAGATAGCCTTCCTGCCCTTGTTTCGTCTGATTTGTGTATATCTCAGGCCCTGATCCTAATCTTCAAAAGAACCGGGGTATCGTCTCAAGCCCCTCTTTCGCCTTCTTCTCGTTTCGGGTATATCCCCCCTGCTGTAGCTCTAGTCTCCCTACCTCTCTCTCGCCTTGGCCTTACCAACACTTTCCTAGATAACAGAGAACCTTCTTCATCATCCATCCCCTGACCGCCTCCCCCTCCTTGCCTCTTTTCTCCTCCTTCCCTAGTTGCTTTGGTTCCTTGGCTTTGCTAAATAGGGTCTAGTTTCTTTGTCAGTCAACTGGCTAGGCGCTGATAGATTGCTCTGACATCGAGGGCCATAGCTAAACCTTTGTCTTGTTGAGCTTGGCCTACCAGCACTAGTATGACCCTAATTTTCCATTTATATTCACCAATTTCATCATATCAGGATATAAGTCTATCTCCTCAGCTTACAAGTCGCTTAACTCCGAATTTGCGTTTGCTTTCTATATACCGTGAGCAACTACGTTGCAGTGGCCTCGCTTGATTGATAGTGCTCCTTTCACACATTATTCCGCTCTTATGAGCGACTATATTGAACGTGGCTTGACGATTGCTTGCTTTTGTTTATGCCTGTAATGTCAAATGTAAAGCTTTATCGGCCATTCTTTATGCTCCTATTCTTATCCCTTGTCTAGTAACTTCTCACACTCTTCCCCACGACTTTTTTGTAATACTTGCATCATGGCATGACGTCTTCTGAACACATTAATGCTTTTGTTGATTTGACGAGCTGAGCTCGTTGAAAGCAAGTCTAAACTTCCTCTAAAAATAGAATTTCGAATATTTACATTTTCCGAGTATTTATAACATCTTTCTAAGTTTCTCGCGTAGTGTGATGAAACTCTCCGTTTCTTATGCTGTGTCTAGTGCCGATGCCTTTCCTAGGGTTACAGGGTGTGAAATTAGGGTCTGTCGGAAGCTACCATCTACCATGACTAGAATCGCACAAACCACCTGAACTAACCCAGCTATTTACGAAGGGAAGAAGAAGTGAAAAGGAGCCAGCTTTATGCGAATCGTGCGGATGATGTATATCTCTACGAATGCAAAAGCGGTAGATACCCCCTTCTCCCCATTTAATAGACTTATCTTGTTTGTTCTAGGTTGTGTTTTGTGTTGCATTGCAAGGTAATGTGTTATATTAAACACCAAGTATGTCAGCTAGACAGGCTGGATGGAGCGATTCAGAGTTTGTGGGCATATAGCGATCATTCAAACAGATATGCACTTTAAATAGGCAAATGATTGGTTGGGAAAAGGCTTGAACAGCATTCATAGTACTGTAGTTTCGAAGCGCCGTGCTTGTTGTTGGATTAGCCTGGCTAGAAACAAAAACGAGGGGCAGGCCAAGACGACGGCCTGTAGCTCAACCGAAAAGACAGTCAACTGTGACGTGATCTTGACGGGGAGGCTAGAGCATGATTGTCGCTAGCAGAATATGCATACTGTAAGAGCCTGATCTGTATTGTGGGTGGAGGAATAGAAAATAGCAGGTCAATGACTGAATTCAGCCATTGCATTTAAAGCATAGTGAGCATCACTTTCGTAGGCACACACATGATACATATATGACACACGATGTAAATGAAGTTCAATATGGACAAAGCTTTCTTTGGCGTCACTCGAGAACAATTGGACCTCTTCCACTTACCCGCTTTTTCTGCTTCCCCACCTCTCACTGTAAACCCCAACCCTAGACCAGCTAAACAAACACTGGCACTTTCTTTTGTTTGCCGACTTTTACAACCTTGGGCTACTTGGCTTCCTTCACTCCTTTTCCCCTCTGTCATCATCCACGCTGAATATACCTTATTTGTCTCTCTCTTCCCCCCTCTCCTTTTGATTTTCATCTCCCAACAGAAATCTCACAATGTCGTGGCAAGGCAAGTCTCCCATCCCGCGATGCTCAGCTTTTTAATTGCTGCTATTACTCAGGTTCACCGGTCGCCTTGGTTCAACCCAATTTGCGCCCCGCCCCTCTACACACCATCAACAACTAGCAAGCTGGGAGGTTGATGAAGCTACACATGTAGCATTTGGTTGATGCTGGGATAGCTTGCTACTATATATATATATATATCATCTTTTACTCTTTCCCATTTGTACGCTAGCTATTTTACTAACTATTTCTTTACTTTCCCTACAGCTTATGTCGATACTACGTGAGCTACCCCTCCTTTGCCTTTTCCTTCTACCGACTCTGCCATCGCTAAGATTTCATCGGGATACCATACGAACGTACTCAATACTAACATAACGGCGTGCTTTCCCTCCAGCCTCGTTGGCTCTGGACATGTCGATAAGGGTGCCATTATGAGCGTTGATGGTAAAAGTGTTTGGGCCATCTCTCCCGGATTCACGGTAATTCTCTCCACCTAATCCAACCCGAAAACTAATTTCACTATTCATACACACGCATACCTCATGTGCTACACATATTTTCGAATACGGAAAATATCAATACACGATGTAATATGGGCGGCGATGAACTAGAGCTGCTTCATAGTCACAACACAAGCAACTTACTTGCGATCAGCCCCGCTAACGTTGTTATGTAGATCCACCCTAACGAGAGGGAAGTCATATGCAGTGTCCTCAGCGCTACCAATGCGGCTAAAGCGGATGCTTCCAAACAGACAAATGCTCCTAATACGGATGCCTCTCAACAGACGGTCGTAACAAATGCCCAACAAAACGGTGTTTACTTGAACAACGAACGTTTCGTTGTGTTTAGGGCCGAGGACCGGAGCTTGTATGGTCGCAAAGTATGTTTCGACTGATTAGTTGTTAGTGTCTTCTGCTAGACTTCTTGCTAACTTATTACCTCATTTGCTATTCATAGGGACGCGAAGGCATTTGTGCTGTCAAAACCAGCCAGGCCATCATTGTTGGCCACTATAACGAAGGACAGCAGGCTGGCAACTGTAGCGTGGCCGTCGAAGGTCTGGCCGACTACCTGATTGGACAGGGATACTAAGCTGCACGCGCTTATGGTGTGTCTATGTAAGGCAAGCACATAGGCAAATAATAATGAAACTTGCTGAAGTAACTACATTAGTTAGGCTGGCAAGAAAAAGTCTATGGTCTGGCTGATCTTTTTAAAGGCATGTGGTATCTATTAGCACGCGTTGGGAGTGTACTTGAAGAGCCATAGACTATGCGCCCTTGGAATTGCATTGAGCACGAGTGATACCGGTTGTCTCGCGCCGTATTTGAAACTTTTGCTTTGAATCTACGAACACGGCTAGTCATCATAGTAGTTTATCACATTTGTTGCCTGTGATGCCCAACCTTTTAGATGCGGAATCAGCCTGGATTATAGAGCATCATAGATTGCAGAAGCGTGAGTATTAAGAGAGAGTTTGCTCATAATAGGCATCTGAAATAACTGCTAGCATACGTCCACATTAGCTGTACTATGACATTAAAAGCCGAAGCGCGGTGTGCAAATAAGTATGCCTACCACCAAGGCGGAGAAAGGAGGAACAATTGTGTCTCGTAGTCATACAGTCATTGTCGACAGAAGAGCAATGACAAGCTGGCGCACCTGATGTCCAAAGGAGACTGACTTTTTAAGAAACATCCCACACCGAACGAGCGAGAAACATGATTCATGTGCACTATTACATGCAAACCCGCTAGCCAAAATGATACGAAGCTATACTGGCAAATCACTGTTGCGTGCCGTAACTCCAAGCTTGTCAATGCCGGCAGCAATATAAGGGCCAACCACAGGCACAGCACGGACAAAGCCTGAAATCGTTCCAAGGAAGTCGCCAAACAGGACGAGAATGCCATAGAGCTCGATACAGAAGCCGATGAGCGGCCAGCGCATAAGGATCAAGGTGATGCCGCCCAGGAAGGCAGCCGTGCCCTTGGCTTTTTGTTTGCGCGCGAAGAACATCAGTGTCTTTTGTGGGCCGATGATCAAGGTCAGGCCGATCAGGAAGAGGATCTGGAGGCGGAAGAAAGTGAGCAGGCGCTCCCGTGTCAGTATGTCGAGCAGGTAGGAAATATCGAAGGAGGATTGAGGGGTGTCTGTCATACATTGCCCATAGCTAGCCTGCAATGAGCGACGGACAGTTAGTAGACTGTTAGATGGCCCTCATATATCTTATTGGATAGAAAAACTTACATTGCGCGGTCAAAGAACATCATGATGCCGCCGATGAGGAAAAAGCCACCTTCAAAAGGTATTATTAGTAGTGTGTACGGAGTATAACGTCACATGTCTAGCTAGGCAATGCCATAGAGGACACGAGGCACGCGCTATGGCGCCGCGATTTCGACGGGAGTATTTGAATAGGCGTTGAGATGAAAACTAACCTCCAGAGCAAAAGGCAACACCAATCTCTAAAATTTTGGGCCATTGTTAGTATTTGAGCTTATCTGGGAATGTGAGAAGCTGAATGAAGTTGTCACAAAGGGCCAGAGGGGGGGGGGGGGGGGGGGGGGGGACTGCGCATACTCTGCTGGTCTGATAGCCACATGGAAGCCATGTTTGTGAATGTTTCTTGGTATATTGTATGTTATAAAGGGGCCCTATGCTGATGTTTTGCGCTGGATGCACACTGCGAGAGGCTGTTGTCGTTGTCGTTGAGGGCGAGAGTTGCTGGTTGTGCTGGCACACTTGGTTCCTATTTTTTTTTTGCCTGTTCAGAAGCTGCTTCTATCCTCGGTGAGCTCTCGGTGAAGGATTAGGAGTGGAAAAGAAGTTGAAGATTTATAAGTGAAGGTTTGTAGAAAGTGACAGTTGGAAAAGCTCGACAATGGTGCTTAGGGCTAAGAATCATGAAACAAAAACTAAGCGTTTATTGTCTGCCTAAATGTCAAAACACTAATCGGCACTCATGTTGAGGCAGTGTCGAGCATTGTTCTTAAGTGAGGGTTGTTTCAATAGGGCTTGAGCTTACTTTAACTTTTAACTTTTAGTAGTTAAATGGAGCTTCTTCAGGAGCTCCATTTGTGAGGGATCTAGCGTAGCAATGGGCTAGGCTGCGACCAAAATGTAGGTCTATCTTGATGCGCCAGCGTTCTCTCCCCTTCTTTAGCAACGATCTGACACGTCTTCATATCACGATCTTGGCGTTAAAATACTAGGAAACTGCCGAATGGTCATCGCATATGTCCTGCAGTAGAGTGAAGTTATTTTTTCATTTCTGAATGTAGGCCAGTAATTTTGTAAGAGCCCTCCCGCTGTCTCGATACAACACAGACAGAGCCGTTCATGACCAAGAAACACCGGACTGATCGCCGAACAATACAGAGTAAATCACAGTGGCTACCCTGAAGGCAGGGGATGGCGGCTGGAAAAAACTGTGTCATCTATAATGTGCCAGCTAACGAACGGCACGCATGGCTGCATCCGAGAACGGACGCCCCGTTGCGTCTTGTGCCGCCATTGGCAGCGTATGTGTAAAGCTTAGGGCTAGCCGGAACTTGGTCAGGACCGAACAAAATGTTACTTGAGCTGATGTCTGGCTTGTATGGGAGACGGCGGATATTTACTAGAGACATGGCAGCTTCACGCTCTTGGTGGAGAAAGTCTTGTTATGTGACTGGCTCAACTTTCCACTGTTAAAGGCGGCGAAGATGGAGGTCTATCTCATCCATTGTCTTTCCTTTCACTGGCTCTATCTATCTACCATTTCTAGATTTCTGCTAACATGACCCTCCATTCCATTGAGAAGCCATCTGGTGGATGTTGAGACCCCGAATAATTCCCCATTTGACGGAATGAGGCACGACTAGCCATATCTTCGGCTAGCCACTTGATTGAATAAATATGTGTTGGCTCAAAAGCCTACCGGGCATAGATGCATTTGCTGCACTGTAGCTGGAAGTTGAGACTCTTGTCCTACGTTTTGGGCGACCTGCGCGGAGACTAGATATAAAGAGAACTACTATTCTCTTGAATGTTAGCGTCTCTCGGCATGCAGACATTACCCGTGTGCCATTACGGGCAACGGAACAACTTCCAGTATCCTAATTGGTTGCATTGATCAGTATATTAACGATGCACGGGTCACTGATCCTGAGGATGCTCGGGGGGCTAGATGGGAAGAGACCCCAACGGGTCAGGATGACCATGAGAAAGCACATGAGGTTCACAAGAACTTGGTAGGTATGTTGAGCTGGCCTATGCTAATTTCTTTTATCGAGTGGTTGGTAGTCTGTCCTGCCATCTGGGCTCGTTGGCGGTGATCCAGACACTAGATACCGTTCAGCTATTTATCAAAGTATGAGATATGAGAGGCAGCACAACGCGCTATTAAGAGCTACCTACCAGACAAGAGCAAGGAGTACAATACATTACGATAACCGTTAAGCCGCTGCCTACACTTCCAAGATAAATTCATCCCCTCTTCGTATCAGTAAAGCCGTCCTTTTGGTGCTGTCATAGAACCCAATATCAACAGACGGCGATGAATTAAAGCGAAATAATCACAAGGTGTTGGAAAGCGCCTGTTTTCACACACACACGCATGGGACCATCCAGACCCAAAACCGCGCGTAATAAGGAGCAAAGAAAAATCTAACGCTCGCTATTTCAAGACAGTGTGTGCTCCTCGGGCTTCCAGATACATCTCAGCTACACCCTGAGGTAATTCGCGAATCATCCCAAATATCTCTTTGTTGTGATAGCGCATGCGTGTCTTGGGATCAACATATGCTGCTGGCAGTCCCGTGACATCGCAGTAGCGCCTGGAATGGGACATTGACGGGGCCGATTCTATGTTGGTGTATGTCGCCACAGGAACGCCACCAGCCTTTACTGCATTCTTTTCAAGCACCATCTTTGCCAAGTTCGTTGATGCTTGGGCAAGATGATCACCATTGTTTTCCCTGCCGTTGCTCGTCGGTGTCGAATCACCGCTCGTAGACACACTGCCATTGTCGGTGGCAGTGGCACTGGCTTCAAGTGATGCAGCTTGTGCAGAGGCCTCTCGTTTGTGAATATCTCCAAGAATAGTCTTGAGGTTTTTGTTGCGCCGTTGGTTCGGCTTCCAGTGCGAGTTGCGAAAGGTCTTATGAATAGAGTGCATGTCGAGAGATTGGAGGAACTCAATGTGCGCTAGCTGCGCTTCGGTCGGAGCGGCCATGGTAGAGCTGGTATTGAATATATTGGCGCAGATGAATGATGACTTGGGTCTTTTAAGATGCGATTTAGGTTGAGTGTTGGAAGCTATTTGTGTAGAAATATGGGCGATATATGTTAGATTGGATTGGATGTTGGAGCTTTGTTCTGGTTGCGCTTGAGAGGTTGTCGCTAGATTCTGCCTTTGCTCACCGCCTTTACGGCTTAAGCTATTTCACATAGTAGTAGCACCGCCTGTCTTTGTAGAACTGCCATCAACCTAGGATTAACAACAACAAACAAATTAATTATTGTCAACATGGTGGGCGAAGGTCATTTCCAGAGCAAAACCTAGTGCTGTGCTAACATGTCTAAAGGAAAGTCCTCACGAACATCAGCAGAATCTACTACTAGGCCGTATCATCACAAACGTTGTAAGTGTGGGTTTGTTTTATGCTAACCTATCTAAGAATTGATCCCCCCAGTGTTAAAGTGCTGAATTAACAGAAAACAGGAGAAGCTGAACGAGGCTGTCATGGTTATGAACAAGGCTCTCCAAGTGAGTCCTACTTATATATGCCGTCATGTATCACGGAAAGAACATAGACTAACATGGCATAGGACATCAATGTTCAAAACATGAACGTCGAGCTTGTTGCGCAAATGTTCAAGAATTATCAATCTAATGTGCTTTTCCATCTTGAAGGTAGGGCTTTACTTGAGTGAAGAGATACGTTTAGTGTTGAGGAAGAGTAGCTGACAGTGTGCAGAAACAAACACCCTAAAGCCACCCTCATGATACCAATACCAATCATGAAGTGGTCTTGGGTAAATAGGCAATTAAATAATACGTGTGTTATTCGTTGTATACACGCTACTTGTTCACACACGTGCAAAAAATAAGGGTGGGACGGTGCCGTTGATCGTCAGTTGGGGGTTTGGGCAACAAAAAAAGAGAGCATCTTACTAGTAGGCCTAACCAGGATTCGAACCTGGGCTTACGGAATCAGAATCCGACGTCCTAACCAACTAGACTATTAAGCCGCGTACTTCAGATATTTTTGAGATATTTTCGTTAATTAGACTATATAAATCTAAACGGTGATTGGGCGAAGAATCACGAAATTATTGAAGCTTTATCAATAAACCCATCAAATTATATGCGCATCCTGTTTGTCTTGAAGCTGACATCCAGACTTGACACAGTTCTCTCCTCCAATTGACGCAAAGGTCGACGACTCCCTGCTTAGCATACCCCACCCATCACAATACGCCTTTCGCAGCAATCCTAAAATTTCAAAATAACAATCCCCAAACACAACTTGCTTTCTTTGCGCCCATCGCGAAATTCAGTGTGAGACAAGGCTGAGCTCAGAATCCAACTACCAATGCTCATAGCCTTACCGATCTTTCCACGAACTTTCACAACACAAGCACAGCCTTGAGCTCTTCGCGGCGCTAAACCAGATATAATTATGGCCCCAACCGCCGTTGATTCTTCCGCAATGGACGTGGATCTTGACCCGCGCAAGCTGCCTCCTCAGCGCACATACCCGCCTGCTAAGATATATCCAGTCCGTGAGGCCAAGTTTGAGCAAGCAATTCCAGTGCAACAAGATGGACGGGAAAAGGCGCTTTCACTCCCTTCAGGAAGTGCCGCCATTGTAATTGATAATGGTTAGTTGCTACCCCTTCAATTCTAAGGCTTATTTATTTATTTCCACTAACCACCGGACTCTTATTATGGTGTATAGGCTCGTCTGCTGTGCGTGCAGGCTGGTCCTTTGACGAACGCCCCCGATTCAGCATACCACCGATCTTCTGCAAATACCGCGATCGAAAGGCCGGCAAAACTTTCACCTTTGCTGGCTCAGACTGTTATGCCGATAACTCCGCTCGATCACACATCAAGAACGTGTTCGAGACCGGCACTAATATTGTCAGCTCGTGGGATGCCATGGAACATGTGCTCGATTATATATTCATTAAACTAGGCATGAACGAAGTGGATGGCACTATTGACGTGCCTATTGTCATGACCGAGGCCGTTGCCAACCTAGCGTACAGCCGAAAGAGTAAGTTTATCCCATTCACAGGAAATTCTCTAGGCAATCACTAATGATATCTCAGCTATGTCGGAACTTGTCTTTGAGTGCTACGGGGCTCCCTCTCTCGCATACGGTATCGATTCGCTTTTCTCTTTCAAGTACAACCAAGGCTCAACTGGCCTGGTGGTTTCCTCTTCCTACACATCGACACATGTCATCCCCGTTTTCGAGTCGAAAGCTATTCTATCACAAGCTACTCGACTTAACTGGGGCAGCTACCAAGCTTCGGAGTACCTTCTCAAGCTGCTTAAACTCAAGTACCCTACATTCAACGGCAAGCAAACAGTGTCACAAGCAGAGCACATGATACGCGACTTTGGCTATGTCTCTACTGATTACGACAACGAGCTTTCTCACTACTTGGACTGGACGGGTTTGGAGGACCGTGATATTGTAGTGCAATACCCCTATGTCGAAGAAGTCGTGGTTCAAAAGAGTGAGGAAGAGCTTGCCCGCATTGCTGAGCGCAAACGCGAGGGTGGCCGTCGTCTGCAAGAGCAGGCCGCCAAAATGCGTCTAGAAAAGCTTATGCAAAAGGAGCGTCAGTTGGAGCATTACAAGCAAGTGCAGACTAGACTTCAAGAGACCAACAAGAAAGATACCAAGAGGCTTCTGGATGATAATGAGCTCAAGGACGAGACGCACCTAGAGCGCGTCATCCGTGATCTCGACAAGGCTGTCAGGAAAGCTCGGACAAAGGATGTTGGTGGTGCAGATGAAGAAGAGCAAGGCCCGCCCGTTTTTGACTTAATCAACATCCCCGATGATGAGCTGGACGAGTCGGATATTAAAGCTAAGAAGCTACAGAAGCTGGCTAAGGCGAACTATGAAGCACGGCAGCGCGCCAAGGCCGAGAAACTGGCTGAAAAAGAGAGAATTGCAGAGGAGAAGCGGTTGGATGACGAGCGTCGCGACACGGATACCGAAGCATGGCTGGCCGACAGACGCAATGCCTTGACAGCGACTCTCCAAAAGATCAAAGAGAAGGAACGCCTCAAGGCTGATATGGGAAACCGCAAGAGTCTGGCTTCACAGATCCGCATGAAGAGCATTGCCAATCTGGCCTCTGACACGCCAACCAAGAAACGCAGACGTGGGGGTGATGATGATGATTTTGGCGCTAATGATGATGACTGGGGCGTATACCGTGATATTGCCGACCAGTCAGATGAAGAAGAGGAGGATCTAATGGGAAAACTCAACTCGCTTGAGCAAGAGCTGCTACGCTTCGATGACGATTTCACCTATGAAGACACCTTTGCAGCTAAATCGGACTGGAGCAAGAGCCTGATCCACGCATTCGAACGCGGCCCCCGGCCATTTGACAGCGACTCAGTTGCCGAAGCAAATCAGATTCACCTCAACGTTGAGCGTATTCGCGTGCCCGAAGTTGTTTTCCAGCCGTCTATTGCTGGGCTTGATCAGGCGGGTCTGGTGCAAATTGCTGGTGACATTCTCAACCAACGCATGTCGGGCCACGCGGGGCGTACAGCAATGCTCCAAGACGTGTTTTGCACGGGTGGTAATACCATGTTTAGGGGCTTTTCTCAGCGTCTTGAGGACGGCCTACGCATGCTGCTAGAGGCCGGGGCGCCCCTTCGAGTTAGATCCGCGCGTAATCCATTGGAAGATGCCTGGAAGGGTGCGGCACAATGGGCTGGCTCGGATGCGTGGCGCACGGCAACGATTACGAGGACTGAGTATGAGGAGAAAGGCAGCGATTACATCAAGGTATGTCTTGCGGAAAAAGGCCCTCATATTTTTTTTTGGATTATTTACTAATTTCTGTGACCGACAGGAACATGACATGGGCAATTCGTACGTGCCACTATAAGGTGCAAGAGGAGTTTGTTACGAAGCTAGAATTAATCTTGGAAATTTATTTATCAACAACCAAGAAGCATGCTGATATTTTAGTCACGTCATGGCGAGTAAGCTACAACAAGAACACAATAAATGATTCATAGAGAGGATCGAAAAAAAAAAAGAATAATGACGGAAAACAGCAGTAACCCAAAGTTCTGTAAACGCCGCTGATCTAGTTGACCAGTCGGTTCACTAGACGTAATAAATAGGGTCTCGTGAGGGATAGGGAGGAAACGCCGCAAGAGCAAATCCTCGGGTATAAGACGATTGAGTAGAAGAGCGTGATGGATGTACTAGGAGGGTGCCAAGATGAGAATGAAGGGGGGGAAATATTGGAAAGTCAAAAGGTAGGCAGGCAGGCTGTTTGGTAGAGGTCTAGGCCCCAGAACTCTGATATTGAAAGCATCTAGGAGCATCTACTTAGACTCCTAGGCTACAGTAGGGCTCTGCGATGCCGGCTGCCTGCCTGCTGCTTCAAGGCCAGCAACAGCTTGTGCTACCTGATCCAGAGATGGCGGTTTGTTAGTAGCATCGGAGGTACCAGCTACAATGGACTCTCCGGTAGCTTGTGCCTTTGATGAAGCCTGAGCCTGAGCCTGAGTGCGGACTTGGGCTTCAGAGGGGACCTGGGCAGCCACAATATGAGCACTCCGGCCATCATCCTGGGGGGGCGGAGAAGAAATGGCAGGAGCAGACACAGCTGCAGCTGGAGCAGTGGTTGTCGAGGTGGAAACTCCTGAAGATCCGGAATGGTCATCAGTCAGAGACACAGGGGGGGGGGGACACTTGCCCTGGAGATCAAGGAGACAGCGTTGGATGTGCATGCAATATTCACGCAGAGAATGATTCTCGGCTTCAATATCCTTCCATCGCTTTTCCATAATGGCATAATTGGCGTTCTCTATCTCCAGCTTGCGGATGTGGTTTTCCTTGCGCTGGCGGAAGGCTCTCTAATGAAAAAAATCATCACCACCAAAAAAGTCAGTTACGTAAGTTCTTAGGAAGCAAGGAAAATCAGCGAGTTTGGGCGCGTGGGAAGAAGGGGAAGGAGAAAAAAAAACCAGGCTTCATGATTGAACACAAAAACCAGTTTTCTCTTCTTTTATTGCCTCGATTTAGTTTTTTTATTTTTTTATTTTTCATTTACGTGAATGTTTTCATTGAGAAAAAGAAAAGTTCTTTGAGCTTCGAGAAAGACACGAATCACGAATTTATCAAAGGAGAAGAAACTCTTTTTTTTCTTTTTCCACCACTTGGTGGCATTTGTTGCCCGACGACGAATCAGATGCTCAAGGCGACCCAATTCATCAGGAAAAAACTCTGGCAATATGGCCAGACATCAAGGAACACATCTAATGATGATGGTAATAGAAGATAAAGGCAAGTTGAGATGACAGACCGCCATCGTCATCACAGTATAGGGAAATAACGCACCTGGGCTGCTCTGTTCTGCGCAGCTCTCTTAGTAGTCGAAAGCTCACGTTTTGCACGATGACGTCCATCGAGGTTCTGCGACAAATCTGAATCGACGCCACCCTCATCCATGTCGACCGACATATCCATAGGCACCCCAACGGGAGATGTCAGTGACGCTTGAACCGGCATTATCTGTGTTGTGCTCGTGGGGATAGACATTCCAGATGGGATCAGTGCTGCCTCGGGAACTGGCGCAGCGACAGATGTGACAGGTACTGAGACTGGGACGGTGGCCACAGAAACTGGGATCGATGAAGCTGCTGCTGCCGCTGCAAGCTGAGGCTGTACGGCATCCGGCGATCGGAGGTGTGGGTGGAGAAACGCAGTCCCTCCTTCAGTTGCAGCAGGGCCGTTCTCGCGTCTGTCACCTACGGCCAACGCTGCAGCTCGGCTAGCCTGTGCGGCGATATTGGAAAGACTTGGACTCGACGCCTGTTGTTGTTGCTGTTGTTGCGAATTGTTGCTGTTGCTGATGTTGTTGCTGTTGCTGTTGGACTGGTCTTCGGGCTGGGCACCCTGTGCAAGGCTCTGAAGCAGTTCCATGTTGGCCCGTAGCTGACTTTCTGGCTCGGCATTCGAGTTGTTATACTCTTCAAAAGACATGTTGACTTTGACGTCCATCCTATTGTGAGAGGCTGTGATTGGTAATCCACGCCGAAATGACAACGCATACGACGCTGCCGGATTTGATTAGAGCGGGGGAGGGACTGTAAACAAGCGCAATATAGTGGGAAACAAGACTTGACACGGTGAAGGCGAAGCTAGTAGCCCAGGCAGTGTATATGTTGCTTGTTGTTTTTGGAGAAGAAATACGACAAGTGGGACTGCCTTTTTTTTTTTGCTGTGATGCGCACACCAAAAGAGACAAGGCTGTCAACGCGGCTAAAAAGATGAAAAAAGGCCAAAAAAAATGTGCACTAAGGGAGGAAGAAAATGAATCGCAGAAAATCGGGAAAAAAAGTTCACCAGAGCCAGAAAATTCTAGAAACACACAGCAACCAAATGGCTGCATCAAAAATTAAGAGTCTTGTCTTATATTCGTATATCTCTGATTTCCCTTCCAAACACAGCAAAATACGAAGAAAAATATCAAATATCTCGAACAAAGCCCAAGACTAGCTAGCTAGCAGCCACTGCTAACCAAGCCTGTGACGCGAACCGAGCATAAAAGCGAACCACCTACTACGAGTGCACTATAGCCACCGAATCTAGCATACAAATTAAAGCAGATTTTGCTCTTTCTTGTCCCTGATAAATCTAGCAAAGCTTCGACACAAGGCAATGAACAAAGTCGCATTTGATTTGTAATAAGGGTAAAACTGGTATATTCCGCAATTTGCCTAAACGCCATTCAATTTGTCACCTGGAGCGGCTTTAATCGTTGGAAACAAAAGCCCGATTACGAGTCAGTCATTTTCTGTCGCAGTTAGGGTTAAAAGAGTGTCCGAGGCAATGCAAATCCTTGATGACAAAGCAAATTGTCAGCTGAGGCGGACAGCTGCCAAAGCGCTGATTGGCTGAGATTGCCCTTTCCTTTTCTCCAGACCAGAGAGCACAGCTCTGTAGTGACAGCGCTCTACTAAAGACGTCAGCCTCTCCTTTCCTTTATTGGCCTGGCCGGGCATGCATTAATCCGTTGCCTCCGAGCCTCCGAACCTGAAGTTCGTACATCTATCTAGCTACCGCTAGACTGTGCCCTATGATTCGTTCAGCAGGTCGACGCGTGCCTTGGAAACCTCTTCCTTGCTTAGTTTCTTTGCAAGCGGTTGGACAGGCCCTTCTACATTTGGTACTGGTTTAATCAAATCTCTGATTGAGAATGTGAGTATTGTTTTTGCCCTGTCTGTAGATACAGATATGTGGTTCGCTGAGATAATGCTTAGCTCAACTGCTTGTATCGATAACATTCTTGCTACTGGTCTCTCAGGGCCAACAGGGGCGAAGATTAGCTCCTTGGGAATGTGTTGCTTTGGGATCGCTGCCGCTGCTGCTGACTTCAACATCCAACATCTAGATAGATGCTAAAGAGTCTGTTTAGCTACACCCCCCCCCCCCCCACCCGAAGACTGGCCATGCCAGCCTCCAGGCTGTGTTTGGTATGCTGCTTGCCTCACACACGCTGTTTCTAGCGTGGAAAGTTGCATTTCAAACTCTATCTCCAAGGGCCTGTACCCCAGGTTGGCTTTCTCCTGTGATATCTTCCTTATGCTGCCATCGTAGACTATTGGGGGAGCCCTCTAGCTGGGTTTGGTTTCTTGGGCCGGCTGACTAATTGGAACACACTAGCAGCTTGGGGCAGTTTTTTACTTTGTCTTGAGTAATTTAAGGCATGTGCTGATAAAACTGATTGCCTCTATTCAGCACTATTCATTCCTCATCTTCCTACCCGCCGTAGGTTCCACCACCTCTTGCGAGGCGCCTTTCTCCATAATCTTGGGGGCCGCTCCATCAAGGGCTTTAGTCATTGCCTTTGATGGTCTGACTGCAACTTGCTCAATGTGCTCTTCCCCAAAACTTCTCTGGTAGAACCATACGTCCTTCAATGCTGTACATGGCCAGCTTGAAGACTCTCTCTTCGCCCGTCGCCCGTCCTTTAGAGCCTTTGGGAACCCCGAGTCAATCTTACAAGTCGCATGACAACTAGGAAGTTGTGCAGTTAGCAGTCTGGACTCAGTCTTGCTAGAACTCTACCTGGTTGTTCTGCCGAGCTTATGGCTGTATAGAACGCCTATTCTTCTGGAGGGGGCTGGGGACTTTGTCAACCTTGTGGCTCATCACTGTCCGCCATTCGTCGCCCTATTTGGTAGTCTTTCGGTAGAGCTTTAGAGTGACAGCAGCGCTTTGTTTGCCTGCTCGTTTTAGCGCGGGCTTTCTGACTGCTTTTGCGAAAGAAGGGGGAAGGAGGCTTCTTTCCTCTATCTTTGTTCTTTGCCTCTGCAGGAGCTTAAGCTAGTTCGTACTCTTTCACGCCTTTAGGGGAAGGGGGGCTTTCCGTCTGGCAAGCGCGTTTAAGGACTTGTATCGCGAGGCGCTCATTCATTTATCAACTCTCTCTTCTTACTGCTAGGAGGGGCTACCTTTTGACGGTCTCAGAAACCATTTGCGGCGCCCTCATGCTCGACCCATCCCATCAGGAGGAGGAGCGTCGCAGCAACCATCTCTACGCCTTGTGAAATAGTGTTCTTTTACTAGAAGCCTCTTGAGCAAACCGGAGATGTCATATCCAACGCTCTCATTTTCAAATTGGAGTTGAATTATCATCAATAGGCATTACGGAGTCTTTCAAATGTGTTGATGGGACAGTAACGCCAGCTACTACCTTGTTAATTCTATTTAACATCTGCCTACTAGTTTTCCCGCGGTAACATAGGCGGGAGCGGCTTGAATGCTGTATTCCTCCGACACTACTTCCGCATAGTCGGTTGTCGTAGGTGAGTGTCAATTTCGACTTTTGAGAGTCTGAGAGGCCAACGGTTGTCAGCTCGGCCTGGGATTTTAGCCCTGTGATTGCGCGTCTGCCTGCGTGTTTCCATTCAGGTCTACATGATCTAGAACTCACAACACTTGCACTATTCTACTAGGACTCTTGTCTTTTCAGAGGCTCAGGATCCCTTCCATTGTATCAATGATGTCTTGAGATGTGCTATTTCGTGTGCGGGGATTTCCTAAACAGCCCACAACGCCTTGGTTGTCTACTAGACAAAGTCAGGCTTTCTCGGCATCTCTGTGTCCTGTAGCCTGCCTTACTACTTCATAGGCTCCGTACACTTTTATGCCAGGACATTCCATCCATTTACCTAGAGCTATGTGTCCCGTCCCTAGGACAGCTCCGTTTGTGGTGGTCATCCATTCTATTCATATGATTCCCTTGAGGCTTTTCGAGCTGTCATAGTAGGCTATGAGCGTCCCCATAGGGGCCATTTGCGTTTCCTCTTTGTGCCTCTCTGCCTCCTATTCCTGGGCCACCCCCGGGACCCGGTTCAGTTACTTGGACTTAGATATATTTAACGTCTACAGGAATCACCAAGATCAAACGACGCCGGACTGTCTACCTGACATTCGGTTGTTTTTTTTCATCTGCCTTGAATTTATAGAATCCGAAAAGCTTGAAATTAGCATGTACGACCATAGCCTATGGAAAATACGGGGTCCCGTCTGCTCCCCCTTAGTCAAGCCATAGAGCGCTGGATCAGTAGTACGGTGGGTGACCACGTGCGAATACCCAGTGTTGTACATTTACTTTTTGTTCATCCGTTCCTTCATCATAGATTCAAATCTACACGTCTCTCCTTTTATTCTTTTTGCTGTGACATGCAGGAAGTAGGAAGGGAAAAGACATTGTTGTGGAAAAGCCGTTGTATTGCTGTGGAAAACCAGTAGGTAGACGTTGAACAACAATACAAACAAACCAAGAAGGGAAAGGTCCGAGCCGTCAACCCGGGCTGTGTGCTAGTAGGAACCCATCACTTCCTGTCTCTACCTGAGGCGCCTTGGCTTCCACATCCGCATTTCCTTTTTTGTGTTATTTATTGTATCCAATTAGGTTCTTAGACTGGACACTTCACATCCAGACGTGCTCATAGCATCCTTTGTTGCTTCTTCTAAATAGCTTAACGCTGTAGATGTATTTAATATTTCACGAGTGAGTCACAGAGGTCAAACAACGCAACTCCATGCTGTGCATTGTAGTATATTGTTTCACGTCTATCTACTGTAAATGTGAGTGCCTTAAACATGAACCTAAATGTATATTCAACGTCTACGGGAATCATATGAAACGACGCCGAGTTAGCTACCGGAAAAAATCAACTCTCTACAAGATTCACTGTAGAGGTTTAACGAGCCAGTCGTAATTGCCCCTATGCTAACTTGTTGATCATCTCTCCTCTATCGTGGTTGTAGTACAAAGGAACAAAAAAAGAAAAAGGAAAGAGCATAATATTTACCCCCACGTGACTTCTACATAAAACGGAGCACCCCTCTCCCTCTGTACCAGCCCGTCCCCTCTCACCTGTCTATTAACACGTCCTCCATTTTGGGACCGGCTTCTCTATTAGGTACTTGCAGGGCCTATCTTCTCTGAGGAGTTTCTTCACAAGCCTCCCTGCCAGCTTTGTAACGTTGCCCATTCATTCCCATGGGTGGCTGAAGTCCTTTTATTCGCTACAGTTGGCACTTGGCACTTTGTCTCGGTGTCTTGATAATTGAACCTAGAGCAATACTGCTCGAAGTCGCCTTGTCTGGAGCGCGCCGCCAAGACTCTAGCGACGGAGCCTCAGTTCAGTCCTTTCATCCAGTTCGCCTTGAGTGGCATCGGGGGTCCCAGCGTCCCTCCAAGGTGATCAGTGTTTGGGCAGTCGTCTCTCATCCGGTTCTTAAAATCGACCCTAGATGCGTCGTTCTTCCAGCGCCTCGCTGCCGCCAGAGACATCGTCTTCTCGGTAACCAACAAATCTGCGCTCTTTCAGCCTGATCTGGCCAGCTGGCCTGCTGTCTCGTTTCCTGGGACTTCGCAGTGTCCTGGTACCCAGTAGATCCCGCCGGTTGGGTTGTCTGTTACTAGGCCTTCGGGCCTGCCTTTCCACTTTGCGAGAATGCGCCAGATCTTATCGATTTCGAGCTAAGAAAGGCCTAGTTTCCTCATTTGCTTGCTGATTCGCTTTGCTGCCCCAGTTTGTCCACACAGATTCATACCCTCTGCTTGTGGTGGGACAACTTCAACTGCGATCTTGACTGCTCTGAGGGTTGCGATTGCTTCTGCATCTGCCACTTCCCTGTGTCCCCCACATGTGCGGAAGCCTTGTGCCAGTGCCTTACCCCCGTGATATACAGCCTAGCCAGCTATAGTATCCCCATCGCTGTTGTGTGAGCCATCCGAATACACCCAGATTGTGCCCTGAGTTTCTTTTTTGAGCAGGTTGAGGTGGGCCTTGGCCACCTCTTTCTTGCTCGGTTCCTCTGCGAGTCGGTCGGTCAGTCCTTCCCCTCCTGGAAAGAGTGTGTTGGTATCGTATCTCTTATCAGGAAGGGGAGCATTTCCTTCGGCTTTTCTATACTGTCATCTATTGTTCTTATATATAGGGGATGGTTTGCATTGCATTTGTATTCTTGTTTCCCACTCACCCGTACCATTTTTGACGGCTTACTTTGAGGCTTACTTTGAGGCTTGGGAAGGCCGCGAATCTGTATAGTCTCTGTTTGTTTGTCGTTCTATAGACCGGCGGGGCTGCCCGAATTCCGTCTCGGAGCACAAGCTTCAGTTGATCCATCGCTGTCTCGTTTGCCATAGTATACCATGTGGTGGCCGCATATGTCAGCTTTGGCACCACACCGCCTCTCATGACTTGCAATGCAGACTTTGGTGCAATTCTGAAGTAAACTCTTCTGAGGTGCATTGATGGTCTTCCAGGCCTTCGCCATTGTTGCTTCACAGTGTTTTTTGAAGCTCATGCTAAAATTCCACCAGGCCCCAAACCACTTCATTTCCTTCATCAGGGTCAGCCAAGTTCCATCTGGCATTTAGAGTTTCGCATCCATGCCCACAGCTTTGACGCAAGACGGGGCTTGGACTTTAATATATTTAACGTCTACGAGAATCACAGAAATCAAACGGCTCCGGATTGGCTACCAAACGGGATCAAACCTTTGCAAGGCTCACTATAGAGTATTGATAAGCGAAGCGCAATTGCTCTCAAGTCAACTTGTTGCTCGTTTCCGCCCTGTAGTGGTTAGAGTACAAAAGGGCGAAGAAAAGCAAGCGGCAAGCAAAACATTGAACAAGATATAGAACCAAGACAAAAGGAAAGTAATAAAAAAACCAAGTTGTAGCTCGGCAATCCCACTTCCGAGAAAACCCCCCTCCTCGCCGCGCTGTCCCCTTTCACGTCCCAATGGGGAACACTCTCCATTTAGGGTCTAGTTTTCCTGCCAGATATCTGCAACTCCTGTCTCGTGTAAAGATCTTTCGTACAAATCTCATGGTCAGTTTCTTTTCGTTGTCTACATACTCCCACGGATGGCTAAAGGTCTTTCTTGACTTGGTCACACCCTGCGACTAGGCACCGTATTTCTGCATTCGTGTGGTTGAGCTGCACGTGATACTCTTCGAAGCCGCCGTGTCCGGAGCGCGCTGCTAGGATTCGGGCGACCGTACCTCTGTGTAGCTCCTTCATCCAGCCGATGTCGTGAGGTCTTGGCCAGTTCAGTGCTCCGCCGAGATTTCTGATCTTCAGGCAGTTTTCGTTTATCCAATGTATTGTATTATTGTATTATTTTACGTCTACCTACCAATTATAAAGGTTAAACGTTTATCCAATGTCGGTCGGAAGTCTGCTTTAAAGGCATCGTTCCTCTATCCTCTTGCTGCCGTTAATGACATTGTCGCCTTTGGGACCAGAAGGTCCTCCTCCCTCATGCAACCCGCCTTAGCAAGCTGATCGACTGCTTCATTGCCCGGGACTTCGCAGTGTCCTGGGACCTCGGCCACCACCAAGTTCCACGCGGCCGTCTTTCACATGTGAGTACATATGTTTATATAATGGCCGATTTAAATAACGAGCTCAGATGACGCAGTGGTAGCGTGTGAGACTGCAGTTCTTAAAGTCATCGGTTCGACTCCGGTTCTGAGCTTGTTTTTTTTGCTTTTTTTTTGTCTACATCTTCATTTCCACAATCTGCTTACACCTGCAATTACAACTCGTAAAGAAACTTAAGCTCCGGCATGTTATGTTCTACCAATCAAGACATTCTTTTTTTCAACAACCTCAAGCCCTGTGTCACAATGTTACGAAAAACAATATCGAAAAAAAGTCTATCGATGTATCCAAAAAGGTATGTTTTCTGTTATTGGATATCAAAAAGCCCAGATGCCGGCAGACAAGCGAGTGAAGTCCCGGACTATCCTTGGAATGTGGCCAAGCTATGAGTAAATATGTACAAGAAATAGAAGATAATCTTTGAAAAAAGAATGGAAAAGTACTGGTGTTTCCGTTGCATCCAGCCAGCCTTCTTTGCTGTGCCACACCAATCCCATCTCTCCCTTTCGTGTGTCCCTAGTATAAAAAAAGAAAAGGGCTGTGTATACACCAAGCCGAGAGTAATTAAAAGAAATTAGCCCAAGCCAGATGCTACCGCCACCTCGATTCCTTCCCAGGGACACCAAAAAAAAGATGCAATAGAACGATGAGGAACAGGGCTGACGCAACGTCTCTATAAGTGTGAACAAGAATGAAAGAAAAATTGGCGATCCTAAATCCATCCAATATAAGCCAACAAGATGTAGCTCTTCCAACAATATGGTCCCAAAACACATGTTCTTGTTTCCAGTGTTGATACGAGCGTTATCCTGCGATAAGTTTGAGACAGAGAAGTGAAAAAAGAAAAAAATATAAAGTGGTCGTGAGCGGTCATGGAAAGATGTACAGGCGAATGAACATCAAAGGATACCACTGGTCGCAAATCGAAACATGTGAAATCAATCGATGGCCAATGTTCTTTTTAGTGGCTGTGAACGCGAGCCAGATTTAAGCCGCGATATCGAATGTCACGGTCTCCTTTCCGGCGTCAAGGGAGCCAAATAGATCTAGGAAAATCTTCTTGGAGCCATCAATGTGCTCAGGAGTGCAGCCCATGCACTTGTCGCGGATAGTGGCAGTGATAGTCTTGCCGTTTCCAGTGATGGTGGCAGTCTTGCCACAGTACGGGTTGCCATTGGACTGCGTACCCATAAGATCCTTGGAGATGGCAATAATGTAGTCAGTTTCGTCCTTGCCAGAATCGTCAAATCCACAAGCACCCATGCCCAGATCATAGTAGGTCAGGTAGCCACTCTCTCCCCCAGAACCAGAGTTATCAGTGGTGGTGGTGGAGCTTTGGGCAGCAGGGGCAGCAGAAGAAGCAGCAGGTGCCTGGTAGACAGGCTCACTGGTTGAGCTAGGAGCAACGTACACAGGTTGGGCTGAAGTTGTAGGTTCCACGTTCTCACTGGCATAAGTGGGCGCAACATACTCGGCGGCAACAGGTGTAGAGCTAGTAGGAACATACACAGGCTCAGAGGATGGTGTCTCGACGGGAGCCTGTGTAGGAGCAGGCTCAGATTTGGGAGTAGTAATGGTCTGCAGAGTAGTGGCGGGAGGAGGGGCAGGAGCCGAGTACGAAGAAGACGAAGACAAAGAGGCGTGTTCGTAGAACAGGCCGTCGTCAGTCTGGGCCGGTGCGCTTTCAGTGGTAGTGGTAGCGGGAGCCATGCCGCCGGGGAAAATAGTATCAGGAGCCTGGGTAGCGACACCCTGGCTGTCAACCCACTCAATGACGGTTACCCACGCAGTCTCGTAGACGCATTCGGTCTTCACTTTGTTGTCATAGTCATAGATATCAACAGTATCCCAGGTATCAGCGGCATTGGCGACACGTCTCGGCCCCAGGGACCGTTTGTGGAAGGCATCATGACCATGGCGGTTGTGAGGCTGGGCCACCACGGAGGCAGCAGCGAAGAGGGTAGAGGCAATGATGGCAGACTTCATTTTGGTAGTGGAAAATGGGAGGGAAAGTAAGTTTTGGGGTGGTAGTGGGTAGCTTTGACGTGGAATATCAGGGGACTGAATAGATGGCAAAAGATCAAACAGTATACAATGAGAGTGATAGAGAGCCGGTCTCGAAAGCACAAACAGGATAATGAATGGAAAATGCTGAGGAAGGAAAAAGAGCTGGCTTTTCACAATCAACAACAGAGAAAGAATATTGCACAAGGGCAAAGAAAGAGTGTGAAGTGAAGTATGAACGTTTGTGGTGAGGTGGAGAGAGGAGAAGAAAGAGAGACGAGATGCTGGGGAGAGCCGAGTATTTTATCTTAGGAAGAGCCACTATGTGAACATTATGGGAATCCATGGCGGAAACAAGTAGACAAGGTAACTTTACGTCTATTTTTTGGGGCCTTTCTTCGTCAGCTATGGGTTTCACGAGGTTTTTGCTGTTGCTAGGACTAGGTGAACTAGGGGCTTAGAGCCGGGGCCTAGTCTGCTACTTCGCCCAAGTACCAAGTACAAAAATGCGGCTGGAGATTTGGCTGGGTTTGGTTAGGTCGACTCAGGGGCCGTTGTACCGCTGACATGACGGCCCTTTTTCTTTCACCTGCTTTTTTTGAGTTGTTGTTTCCTTTTTTGATCATTCTTTTTTTTTTTTTTTTTTCAACTTCAAAGGCTCATTTGCCACAGAAAAGAAGGCTCGCATCACACTGGTAGAAAGATGCCCGGAATCGGTAGGATGTCTAGGCTCAGGGGCATTCAAAAAAATTAAAAATAAAAATAAAAGAAAAAAAGAATTCTTTCACTCCTCCCCTCCCTCCATCTAAAGAGGCAACTTCACAGCCAATCACAAGCGGCTCTTTAGGGGTGTTCTGGCTCGATGCACCCCCCCCCCACTTTTCCCTCCTCCTTTCGACTCACTACTCTTGTCTTTCCCACCCCTTGATTTTCGCCTTCTTCACGCCCCTTCGTTGTCTCCGGGCGAGAGAGAAACAGCCACAACTGGCCTAACTGGGCTAAAGCAGCTACAAAGCTAAAGCCATCTAGAAAGCCCAGCTAAAACGGATCAAACAAGTCCATGGGGCCGCTGTGACAGGGGTCTTTACTCAACGATCTAGCCAGGGACCGCTCTCTTCCTTCTGGCTTAGAGTGGTCCTAAGGGTTTAAGGGCTTAAGGGCTTGTGGCTTTTCAGAATAGAAATTAAGACCAGGAATCCGAGCTAGGCCTAGTCTGTACCAAGGTACCTTTTTCTCCTCCCTATCCTCTCCCTCGCAGCCTCTGTTGGGCACAAGCTGATTGTTACTTTGGATCCATACTACTTTGTTACTACACTACCACCAAACAAAACACGCGCCCGGACATCCCATCAATCCTGTCAGGAACCAACCAACAGCTTCCAGCGGCTGGTCGGCCCAGCCCTTGGTCGGTCCCTGCTAAAGGCTCCTTTTACGCTTCAATTCTTCCTTTCGACTATCCTACCTTGGCCGCTACTATCGTTCCTGCCCTTTGGTATGTTCGGAATTCGATTTCTTAGACTCTCGTGACACTACTCACATGCTTTCATAGCGGTAGTCTCCTCTAGTCTCCCCTCCTCCATCCCCTGAACTACCCAAGCCAGCCGTATCACCAAAGGTCAAAAGTACTCCAAGCTACAAGTTGGCAACAAATCTCCATGGAGAACATGTTGAAAGATGGACATGTGATTTGTAGCCAAAAGCCAATATAGCGCCTCTAGGATGAGGGCTACGGCTAGTATCAAACCCACCGCGTGGCGGAGCCAGTCAGTCATGCGGGGAATGCACACCAGACCAGTCATCTGATGGTTTTCACAAGTGCTCTCTGGTTGCTTCGGAGGTATAGGGTGGGGAGATTTTGGTTCCTTGTTATCGTTGGTCCATTTGCTCACTCGGCCATTGAAGGCGTCTTACATCCTGCATCACATCATCACCATTCATGCTCTGACATGCTTGTTCAACGGCCGGAGCTCGCTCTTCTTGCAGTTCTACTGGCACTGTCCTTCCCTGTTTTGCCCTAGCCTGCACTACTAGCATGTTGCTTTCTTTTGGCCCCTCTCAACGAACAACACCGGCCCTAGTGCGGGCAAGACACTCTCACCAAGCCTAGCCAACATGAAGACGCGGCCCAGGCGAATCCGTGTAGCATAGAGATGCAAAAAGAAAACGGAAGAGCCAGACAACACGTAACAGATGCTGGGAAAAGGTCCAGAACAAGATCTAGATTCGTTTCTCTCATCCTCTTGTTTTAGTTTTTTGGGCCTTCCTTTCTGCCGGGATCTCTGGTCTTGTTCTGCCGTCTCGCTCGGCTCGCAACGCAAGGCTTTTTTTTTTGGGCCAACTATACTGTTTTTATCCTGTCCCGCTAGATGATTAGGCGCCTTTGGCCTGACGAGTCTATGCTTCAGTTTATCCTTCCATCTCTCTGGTAGGTTTGACATGTATAGCGCGTGCTGGCCATACACTGCACTCCAGGTTCTCCCTTCCTTGCTAGAGAAAACAACACTTGCCCCCCCCCCCCCCCCCCTCCAGAGGCAAATGCAGACACATAAGTATATACACGGACCAACAAGGGAACACTCTGCTGCAATTCTGGCCCCCACGCACACAAGCACTCAATTGCGAACATCCACCTGCCAGCATAAGAAGTCAGGATCTACAGCAGGCTGGTGCACTGGGTAATGGTGGGCTGTAGTGTATCAAGGCAAGCCCGCTGTGGACCCGGAATCCAAACGCCAGGCCTTGTTCTGTCCTGTATGGACTAGAATACTGTACACTTTCTCCAGCCCCCTCACTATTGCCGCGCTTTGAGGCCTGAGCTTTAGGCTCGTAAGATTCTGAAGGTTCCTCCACTTTCATCCTTGTCCTTAGAGCCCTTGTCATTGGATTCTTACCATCCTCGGCTTAATCGAATTTTTCGAGGCGAGGCGAGGGAAAACTTTGTGTGCTCGAGTTGCGAGTTGCGTGCGTAACCCTTACAATGAAAATAGGAGTCCTAAATGTGCTCACAGGTCTCATGGTTTGCGTCTTGCTGATAGGCGAAACTCCACATTCCTTCTTCTCTAAGCCAGACTTCTGTAGCGTTTAGTGTTTTTGCGTGCGTGGACGCTTGATTCAGGAACAAGGATAACGTTAATACGTTATCATGCCTGTCTTGTCTTTATCGAAAAATGAAGGAAGAGGGGAAACAAACAACACTAAACGAACATCCTACCCGCTCGTGGTTGTATCATTAAGATTCTTTGTAGGCTTGATAGGATATTTTAAATATCCATACAGACAACGGGAAGCCTCGGTCAACGTGCCTGATGCAAACCTCTGCAGGCCCGGCCGGATTAGGTAGTGGGAGCGAGTAAGAGAGCTAGCCAACAAGTAAGCAGAAAACAATGAGCAGTAAGATGCCATCACGTTATCCCTGGGAGCTTTTCATGGATCACAGAGCTCACAAACCCCCCAGCGCCTAGTCTACCATATGTGTAAGCGCATATGCAAATAAGCAAATTGAGAAAGTTACAGTGGGTACTGCTGGAGCCGCGAGCATCAGCTACACACGGGGTGCGGACGTATGTATGCATATGCACTTACGTATGTGTACCTGTGTCCAGCGGATGGTTTTTTTTCTTCCTTCTCCTATACCTTCTTTTGCGCCTTCCCTTTGAGCCCAAATCGGTACGTAAGATTCTCAAGGAAACAAGAGAGCGAGCGCCGGTTCCGGTGCTGGCGGACAGCAGAGTGGGGACAGCCGAGGGGAATAGGCAGGTGAGTGAGTCTACGAACCATTGGCTGGTCTTGGATATTTCCTGTTCTCCTTGGTGTGTGCCTGTCTCAGGCTCACCAGCAAGTCCTAGTACCAAAAGCGTTGAGGAAGCAAGGAAACAAAAGAAGAGAAAAAAGAGAAAAAGAAAAAAGGGAAAATAATTGCAAGAAAGGCCAGGGAACAGAAAAGGATGGGCAGGAAGCAGGAACACATACAGGCGTATTATGGCCCATCATTTTCTACCCCTCATACATCTCTTTCTATTGTTCGTACATGGTACCTGGACTGTGCGCCGTGGACGGCGAATCCATGGGTGCGTTGGTTTGTACACAATACAAGGTTTGCGAGGAGAAGGAGAGAATAAGGTGGCTGGAAAAGAAAAAAAAAATCTTCCCTTTTCTTTTTCTTTCTCTCCCTTCTGTTCCTAGTTCCTCTTCGCAACGAGGGAGGGATCATGGTTGAAAAACAGAGCCAGGGAAGGGCACAACAACACAACATGAGTAGTAGCTCAGCTACATCGCCAGACACTAGACTAAAAGTAGAATAAATGATTGAGAGGGAGAAGGAAATACAGAGAATGTTCCAATCCGTCTAACAGCTGCCCGCTATGATCGACACCAAAGCCAAGGTCAAGTCAACTTGTCTCGTTGTTTTCTCTATGTCTCCGTGTTTCAAGTCCTCATATTAGACGCTTGCAAAGGGGGACAGAAACATGAAGGCGTTCAAGGTCGGGTGTTAAATGAAAACAGATGGCAAACATGGGTGTTCAGAAGCCCAATTGGCTTATGGCTTAGTTTGTGACTGACTACATATGATAAACACAGGAAGGGAAGGGTTGTGTTGCCTGGATAACAGCTGGCATGGGCTTGAACTCTTAGACCAACTCAGAAGCTTCTTATTTTGGCTGGCCCTTGTAGCTTCTTTGCTTGGACTCTGAGGACCGTCAGGTTGTGGCTGGTGTGCTGGCAATTTGAAAATGCCTGGGTCTAAAAGGGAGGCAGCCTAAAGCAATGGTCAGAAAAGGCTGACTTGGGAGAAAGATCGAAAGGTGGACATGGGATGTATATTACGAAGTTCTATCTGACAGTGGCTGGCAGGTCTTGCGAAAAGGCGGGGAGATTGCACCTGGCACAAGGTTAACTGTCATTTACAGCCGACCTGTAGCCGCAGCAGTTACCCTCAGGCCCCGCCCCAGTCTGGTGGTTTAGGGCATCGTGCCCTGGGAAAAAAAAAAAAGACACCTAATACAACACAAAAAAAATAGCCACTAAAACCCTAGCCCCGACCCTCAAACCCAACTGAACCTGCATGATCGACTTCGGAGGGATGAAAGGGGGAAGAAGGAGAGAAAAAGAGAAAGACCAGAGGCCATGTTATGTTATGTCTGTCGATCATCAGAACGATGGATGGATGCACATTCTCGCAAGATAGTCAAGAAAGCCGTTCAAGCTCATATCTTTCATTGATCTATTGCTTGTTCCACTTATGCTGCCTCAAATAGGCACTTCTGGGCTCATCCCTGCCCAAAGCAAAAGAAATGCTGTTAATTTGAAACGGCCTCAGAAAATCTGCCTTGCTTCCTCCGTCCTAGCGCAGGGGAACAGAGCAATGAAACGGGCAACAGAGACAGAGAGAGAACAAAGAAAAAGCGGCATGAATGAGAAAACCGAAACTGACAGCAACAAAGAAAATCTCGGTAACACATACATTCTCCAAAGGGAGGGCTAGGGCTGGCTGATTGAGGCAGAGGCGTCTGAAAGCAAGACCAGGCTGAAAGCAAGCGCAAACAAGGCTGAAAAATGGCCTCAATCTGAATGATGATCTTCTTTTGGCTGTTCACAGAAGCATAAAACAAAGAAGAAAAAAAAAATGCAACTCCATGCCATGTATGGTAATCAACTCGTATAGGCACGCGCATGGAGAGGAGAGTTTACCGCTGACAACTCATAAGCTAGGCGATAGGCGGTATACCTACATAATACCCTTATGTTATCCATTAGCCAATCATGTGCTCGCAAGGGTAGGTATAGGTACACGCTTGTTGCCAACACGTACTGCATATATGGAACACATGTCTGTACCTGTATGTTCCTGAGCCCACATTTGTCCAATATATCATGCACGTTTTTTAGAAGTCTCATGCTTGCTCGTCCGAACAAAGCCTACACGAAGGCGGGAATAGAAAAGACGGTCTAGACGGCCCCGGAGTTTCGCCTTTTCCCCTTCTTGGGCCTCTATCGTGGCCAGACAAATATTGCATTGGCGCAGACAAAGAATGGGGCTTCAAAGTACTACGCGGTATTGCCACATATGGTTTGCCTGCTCCAACAGATGCTCAACCATACACACTATGGTGCACGCACTAAAATGTATACACTGGGGCGTTTCGCCTTCTTGCTTGTACGCTTTTGCCCTTGGCATCCTCTTTGAAGACCGCTGGGCTTGTTTGGCGTGTGTAGGATGGGAACTGGCCATGCCATATCTGCTCAAGTAGTGTAACTCCGAGACGTATCAATAACTAGGAGAAACTAAAGACTGGTTGGCATCGTTAGTTCGAGTGCTGGGGGTCCTGAACGGGCTGATTGGCTGGTTGGATGGCCGCGCTGTTTCCTTCTTTAGCCACTTCGCTCTAAGGAGTCCACGCATTCTGGTTCCTACCCCAAACGTATTGGAACGGAGTACCTACATGTATGCGCGCAGTAGCAAAGAAAAGCGTGAAGAGCCCACACCGGAATTGGATTGTCGGGTCGGAGATACGCCGCCCTGGTTTATGTGACTCGGGCTTTCGGGGGGAGATTATCGACTGCAAAATGATTTCCTCATAAACGAAGGAGGGAAGCACAAAAATATTGAGCGGGATACGGTGTATCCCACCACTAATACTAGCTCTGTTCCTCACCTCCAGCCACTTCGCTCTCCCACCCTCTTCACCTTCGCCGTCTTACCAGCGCGCGTTTCTCTGGGTATATTATGCATTTGAGACAAAGGCAATGTCTTGCCTAAAGATATAGCGCAAGCATAACCTGATACTACACCAAGCCAGTTTATCACAAGTTTAGCCTGGCTGCTGACCACGTTAGAGGGGTAAAAATATTGAGTTGGTATAACCGTATTATGTAGACTTACATGTAGAGAGAAAAGTGGGTCACGGGTTACACACACCAAACATAGGAGTATAGGCCCTTGGGAACCTTGAGTAGGCCGAGCTAGGCCGAGTTGGGTTCCGCTCTGCCCAACCAAGCTTGCTGGCCTGAAGGCAGGGCATTGGTAGGTGTCGGGTGGTAACAACGCCGGGGTTACTTTGTACTTTCCCTCACCTTTTGCCGCCTACTGTAGAGGCCTCCTGTTTGACATGCAATGTATTAGGGAAGGGCTCTTCATCAAGGTGGTGAGGATATGGAGTATCGCTATTTAAATCTCGTAGTTAAAGATGGGCATCACTAAGGACCTTTCCGGGTCTAGACCAGCAGAATTCTAAATTTCCAAGCTTTTTTCCCCAGTATATCCGGATGCAGCTTCGGCTTAAAGAGTGCCTTTCTTAGGTGTTATTTATTCTCGGATCTAGCCCTTGTAAAATGCACGGATTGTAGCAATATTCGTGAGCTAGTTTTGGTAAACAAGGAATATCTATACTGTAGTCTTACGTATGACAAAGTATCAACTTGGATACATTGTTTTAGTCTTCAAGGTATCGCTCCAGCCCTAGACTCGGAGAGACACTCTGCTTTGATTTCACCGCCATGCATTCAATTTCTCTAAATCTCTCTATTCAGGGCTGCATAGCAGCAGCAGCTCTACTCATGTGTCATGTGGCTTTATATTGGTGTAAGCCGTCGTCATGTATTCCTCTATGTTGGCGCGTAGTACCTATGCATCATCCTGTGCTACAATTCCTGCTGTATTCGAGTTGCAAAGGCTTGATAAAAGGGGTATGTCTCGGGTGTGGAAACATGCTTTAAGAAAAAGTAAAGAGTGGAAAGCCTGGCAAAGACTTGACAAGTAGAAGCCTCTGCAAGCAAATGTTGTGCCTGGTTTGTCTGCATGTATAATATGATTGGTACGCTATCAAGGATACATTGGTTACACATGTCTCGTCATAATGCGCAAACCATCTACTATCCCTTTCCAATACTTTGCATTGTGCTAGCAGGATCAATGTAGGCCTAGGAGCCCTGCCCTTGGCTATAGATGCTTCATATGAGACCCTATGAGATGGGAGATTATTGAGGAACTCAAATTTTAACCATGTGTCTGCGTGAAGGTTACATATTCGGAGTTAGGCTGAAACAAAAGGAATGAGCAAGTATGGCTTTTTCTTGTCAAATGTAGTAAAACTCTGGTAGGTTATACAAGTGCCTCATGCTAGTCTAGGATATCGCCGTTGGTTCGGTTATCAGCTCCCCCCAAGACTATGATGCACTATATTGCTAATCACACCTATGTTATCCGGCCCTAATGGGCGTGAGAGGGGGATGTAGTAATGTAACAACATATCCCCCCTCTCTAATATCCTACAACCTGACGGCTGCATGAATGGGTAATTTTTTGGTCGTGATGATGCATCGGAGGGTTAGTGAGTTACGTACGCTTTAGCTTCCACCTAGTCTTCTGGAGGCAATAGTGATTACAATATCAATTTTTATTCATTAAAAGCGGATTTGTCTTCCGGGGACTAGATGAAGGGCAGAGATATGCGGGCAAGAACACGGAGATGAAATATTTCTCTAGTGATCGTTATGGACCGCCGGACCATCGGCCGACGGAAGTCGTGGGTCCGGGCGGTTGCAGTTAGTCTGCAGCAGCCATGTTGTGGGGAATAGATGCTGTCTGTATATAGCCTTGATGGTATTCATGAGCCTTGAGAAATACACAGTAATGCTGGTGCTGATATTAGCACTTTCTGAGCTCGAAGCTAACAGTCATACTTGACGCGGTTACACAGTCTGGAGCTCAAACTTCGACGCTGCTTGTCGGCAACAGACACAAAGGGACTGTCGAAAGTTATGCTTGTGCTACCAGGCTATTAAAGTGATGGCTTGGATAAGACACTGGGGTTGTTGCATGTATAGTTTTGCGAGCAGTCAGACTTTTAGCGACGACCGCCTACTACAATACATAGGCCAGGAACAGTTTGTGAAATGACGTCAGGTTAGACAATGGGTGGGAGAGATTGGTGTACGGTAGGCACATCCGTTTTTTTATCGAACCAATGGGTAGCTATTACATGGTTGTAATTACTGCAGTATTTCCAAAACTGTTTCTTTCAAAAAGAGCATCTATAGTTGGCTCTTCATGCCTCGTTTATCAAGATTGGACTGTACGTAGGGCATCGCTGTATTGGTTTGATGAATCTAAATGACATAGTTTAGTAGCTTTGGGAAACAACCTAGGGTAAAGGTTGTGGCTTTCTACGTGTCTTGGGATGTCATTTCTGGTAGAAAGTTGGGCGCATAGAAGATGTATTGAAAAAACTGACCATGTTGGAATTGTATTGAAACTATTTTCGCTGATTCTCAGATATTGGACTGATGATGGCGAGACTGCGGGGCGTCTAGGGCAAAAAATTGACTGTACAAGGGAGGAAGGGAAAATATCGGGTTCCAAGGGGGGCTGTGGGTTGTTTTTTACCCTAAAATATGGTTATAGTGTAAAGGAAAGAGACTGCTAGAATATTGGGTAGAAGGGGTTGACTATCATCAAAGTACCCGGGCGGAGCTTGCCTAGGCGTAGATCAACGTTCCCACAATAGTTTTTCACTTGACGCGGGTCGGGTCTGTCAGCTGTACTGAACAGCCCAGCCCATACTTTAGTTGCAAGATGTCTATTCAATTATCGAGAATAGCCCTTTGACGGGCTTTATATGTAAAAAGTTATCGCCTTTTTGACGAATAAAAATCTGGCCAACCACTACGTACTAAAGTTCGAGTGAAATCACATGAGCTTTGTTATCATACGAAGTGCCTTCCGCCTTTGGGAGGTTTAGGGCATTTCAAAACGCAAAATGGAAAGACGGGATACACACATAACCCAAAACCATGGTCCATGATTAGTAATTCTCGATAGTGGGTTTTTGAGGCAGTAGCTGTAGATGCATACCACACTAGTAGCATTGTCTGTGTAGAGATGTTTGTACCTCCGTACTTCCATATTTTTGTACTTTTGCATCTTTGTATCAAGACACAAAACCATGAGGGTAGATCCTCGCGTCAAAGGGCTTTACCATAGTGATTTATTGGATTTGACTGTCCCTGTTCAGCAACCCCTTCAGATGCCCACACAATATTTTTGTGTATTCTCTTGAAACTGGGCTACACACCTAATTGAATATAGGGATGGGCTGCAAGAGTTCAGGGCATCAAGTACAGCACCGCGAGATCGCCAGAGACCGACGACAACGATCGCGGCCGCAAACACATCAAGATACCAATATGAATTGTTGTGTTCTTGAGCATCGCGATGAATCAATGTCAGGCTTGCTTGCAGCATGTTGCCAAAGTTTGAGTTGCATTGCTAATACAGCATAACCATAACCTCAGAAAAGTCCCCCAAGCAGTCTAAATTATGGTATCAAATCTATCCCTATGTGTCTCAATACTTGGGACAAGTAACCGTTGATTGCTGGCGTCAGAGTACCATTTTTGTCGGATTTTGAGCGCTTACACCACCAAAAGGCCCCTAGATCTTGTGGTCATCAAGTCACTCGTAGGAATGCTGCTGGATTCCTGAACGTGGCCGTTGTGCCTGACCTGGTCTCGATACCAAGTGAAGCTGTAGCTAGCTAGCTTGGACTATGGACAGCTCTCAATTTTTTGGAGCCCCATTAGCTTGGGGTTCCCTGAAATGGCAATAAGAGGGGAGTTTTGATAATATATATTTCCCTCTAGGTGTGGAATGTCAATAGGAAATATGTCCGTTCTATCGGGGAGACTCTTGGAGCTCCTCTGGGATTGCGACGTTGCCTGGCAAAAGGGAATCTCGTTACTGCCCACCACACAGACTTGTATTGAAGGTGTCCTCTCGTACAAGACTATCGTCACGGCCACCTCTGGAGCCTTCGTTCCTTCTATCACTTGGATGCTCTTTCTTTTTGTTGCCTTGGCCATTGGACCGCCGCTTACACAGTCAGTTCCTTTCTTCATCTTTCTTACATACGCTCCTTTTACTCTTTATTCTTCCTTTCTCACTGTCCTTAATTTCTATTGTTTATGCTTAGATCGCTCTAATATCCACTACAACTTTTGCCGTCAGTTTCATACAATATCGTTGCGCGATACTCCATCTATACCTTATATCTATAACCGGCCTCGACCATGCGGCAAGCTTATAATATTGCAGCCGCATTGGTAGCTGCAACTACGACTATAGCAACTCCTACCATCTCTTTTCCCTTTAATTCACAGCTTCCACCGGTGGCTAGAGTATCAAACGAGTACTCATATACCTTTTCTACCAATACCTTTAGCTCAAACCTCGATATCCAATACACCCTTAATAATGCCCCGGACTGGATATCAGTAGAAAGCAAGTCAAGGAGAATTCACGGGACTCCGCCAGATGATTTTGTTGCTAGTGGGAATTCGACCGGGGTGGACATGATCCTCGTGGCCTCCGATAGCGAGGGCTCGGCTGAGATGAACGCCACCATCGTTGTTTCTAAAAACCCCGCGCCAGCTCTTCTGAAGCCTCTGGAAGACCAGATATCGGGCTTTGGTGACTTCTCGGCCCCTTCATCCTTGCTCTTGTACCCATCTACTGCATTCAACTTTTCCTTTGATCCCTCGACCTTTGCCAATGCTTTGGGGAGTCTTGATTATTATGCCGTATCTGGCGATGGAAGCCCTCTTCCTGCCTGGGTCAGATTCAATAGCGAGACCTTGCAGTTCTCGGGGACTTCTCCTCCATTCGAGTCTCTTATTTCCCCCCCACAAGTTTTCGATCTGCAGTTTGTGGCATCCGATGTCCCTGGCTTCTCCGCAATTTCAATGTCATTTGACATCACTGTTGGCACTCGCAAGCTGACTTCTGAGAACCCGATAATTGTCCTCAATGTGACCAAGGGCGACACTATTAGCTACGATGGCTTGAAAGCCGAAATTGAGCTTGATGGAGGCCGCGTCTCACCTGGAAATCTCACTGTTGACACAGAAAACATGCCCTCATGGGTGTCCTTTAATGACGACAGCTGGGATATTTCCGGAACTGCTCCATCAGAGGCTGAATCTACAAAGTTCCTCATCCAATTTAAAGATTCACTCTCGGACAGTCTGGGCGTGCAGGTGGTTGTCAACATCGCTGACTCTCTTTTCACTGATAAGATACCTTCGATCAAAATTGTCCCCGGTGAGACCGTTGATTTCGATTTCGCACGTTATGTTTCCAATGCTTCCGACGTGGCTATTACCATTGACAGCAACCAGTCTTGGTTGAAAATCAACGGCCTCAAACTTGCAGGCACTGCTCCCGGAGATTTGCAGCCGTCAACGTTTCAACTTACTGTTACTGCCAACTCGCAGACTCTCACGGGTGTAAAACAAACTATACAGGCTGTTGTTGACATTACTGACGAGACTGGCTCAGGCTCTGATGGGTCGCATAAAAAGTCGGACAAACTGAGCAAGGCTCAAATTGCTCTGGTTGTTATCCTTCCCATTGTCTGTGCTATACTTTTGACTGTTATTGTCATTTGTCTCGTTAAGCATCGTCGTCGTCGGAACCCTAGACCTAAGACTATTATCGTTGAGGAAATAATTGGCCCATTGCCGTCAGATCTTCGCCGTGATGAAACCCGCACTTCATTCGATGAACGAAGCCCCACTGACTCGGAGTACCGTTACATCGACAACTTCCCCTTCCACGGTCACCAGTCCAAAACTTACGGCAATCAGGGTGGCGGCCTTCGTGGAGCCTACTCAGACTCTGACATGGCGCGTGATCTAACTGTGGACACACGTACTGCCCGCTCGTTTAGCGAGTCTGGCCCTCGGCGTAGTGAATCCTGGGTTACTATTGAGGCTAACCCACGCTCCCCACAGAAGGCTTTTATGTCTAAAGCATCTCGCCTGGGAAGAGACGCCACCTTCCAGAGCGAGGCGGTCTCAAATGCTGACCAGTCTAGTTGGTATACTGAGCCGCAGACATCGTCATTTCGCCGTGAGCCTGATCTCTCAGCCCCGTCTTTGCCGGATCTCCCGGATCTTGGGTCATTTCCAGAAATGCCTGAAACAAGGAGGTCTCTTGATATGAGCTCAGATAGAGACGTTCCTATGGTTGATATTCTGGACCAGGAAGCTCGCAGGAGCGAAGAAGTGGCGCGAACAAAGGAGCAAGAAGAAGAAGAAGATCAAGAGCTTCCACAGATACAAAACGGGACAGATCGATCCTTGCCTGATATCCCTAGCTCCGAGGCTCTCCCATCTATTCGCGAGTCTTCAACGCCTTCTCCTCCACCCCCAGCTCATCTCTCGTCGCTTTTGGGTAATGTGCGGCGCCCACAATCGCCACCAATGGTACATGTCTGGCCGGACGCCACACCTCATCCTGACGACGCTACACCCACGCCATTGTCTCTTTCTCGAAATCCATCTCTCTCGCGGGCCGAGAAAGGCCCTCTATCAAATCGAACAACCCACTATTCATACATTCCAGGAGAACCGTCAATTCCACGGAAATCAAGTCGTAGAACAGGCGGACAAGGCAGTCTTACGTCTAGCAAGAGCAACAGCAACCTGAACATGCGTGTTTCGCTGGGGCCTCGCATGAACGAGCGGCATAAGCAGCCAACTACCGCTAGTTTAGAGTCAATGCAGGGTAAAGAAAATCAGCTTGCTGCCGATAACTGGAAGTCGGGTGCCTCGCGTGAGTATCTTGACATTCCGTACCGCGACCTCTATGGCGGTACCGCATCTTCAGGGAGTACACGCCGCTCTGTTTCGTCGGCCGAGTCGCGGTCATACTCGTCTGGGTCCCGCCAAAGCTCCCTAGGGGGCAGCAGTGACCGGCGACGGATGACACACAACGGGCCGTCAAGGCATAAGGCGAGTGGGAGCAGAAGAACTTCAGGATCAGCAGTCAGCGACGAATTTATGCAGTCGATCCCTATTGGCTACGAAGGGGATAACCCAAGGTCGATGGGCCTGCCTTATCTGGGCTACGGGGAGTATCCAGTGTCAAAGCCGTCTTTCATTACAGCGCGAGAATTCCAGTCAATGAGCACTGTGAATTCACTAGGTACTGAGGGTGGGTTCATTTGATTTCGTGGTTTGATGTTGGAGAGAAAGCGACAACTTGCAAAGTTGCAGCTGTTGAACATGTCTTGGGCGAACATGTTTTTGTCATTATTTTTTTTTTTACTTTTTTCCCTTTTATTTTGTTTCTATTTCCTTGACTATAGTTTCCTGCATTCAGCAGGTTTTGAGCGAGTTTGATATTGGGCTGTCCGTATACAATAGCAGCAGATAAATATGAGAATGAGATGAGTCTATAATTGGTATGGCAGGCTATTGGCGGTCATAAGACAGGACAACATCAGGAATATAACAAGAGTTGCATTATGTAATTCATGATGTTCATGTTGAAGATGCTGGACAGTGCTAGCCCGTGGAGATTACACGTTGAGGCACCATTATCTAAGATTTGCTGATAATGCATTGGGCATTGAAATTGAATTTCTAGGCCATTGGGAGCGCCAGAACAGGGAAGGAGACAAGAGGAGAACAACGTGGGGGGAGTGAGACAGAGGTAGTGGATAGATAGGTGAGTGATAGGCTGTGTCAAATGGACAGTATATGCAATAAGGTGTGCTGGAAAACATGGAGTGGGGAGTCTCATCATAGGACAGTGCGACACACTGGAGGGCGGGGAGGCCAAACTGGGGGAGAGGATTTTCCCCGCCCCCGCCATCAGTGCACTACAGTGCAGGCGTTGTTTTAATGGTTGGTACTAGGAGAGCTTACTAGATATGGGTGATATGCAACAGAGTAATGGGTGTTGGGTAGTCAAATGTCAAGATTTGAGCAACGTGAAGCAATTGCCCATATCGTGGTGGTGATCTTTTGAAGAGATTTCTCTTTTGCCATCAGGGTGCTGTCCATGGACATGTTCTCCTTTTTGTTCTTGTTCTTTTTCTTTTTTCTAACCTTCGCATTCCTCTTATTGTAGACTTCAACAGATGGACTTGTTTGAATAATCGTCTTGTCAGCAAAGCCACGGCCAAAAACAAGCATTGTTCCGGCTTTACCAGCATTTCCTTAGTTACTGACTTGGCGATAAGCGACAAGCGACAGTTGACGAGTAGCAAACCAACAAGAGACAAAGCACTAGCGGTGACTCAAGCTAGGAAGACAGGGCCCCAAGAACCCTATACCACCGATTGATCCAGCTTCCTGAAACGCAAGCTACAGTTGGTACGTCCTATAATCCCCTGCCCACTATTGTCAGTGCTTCATCACTACATCACCAGCTCAACAGAGCAATCATTTCGGCTAGTGCATAGGAAACACCAGAAGATTAGTGGTAGGCTTTTGGGCTTGTTGATTGATTGCACATTTCTGCTAGCATCAGTTCTCTCCTTCCTCGCAAGCAAGAATGTAGGCAAGGCAAAGCATGAAATTGTCCAGTTTGAGGTTTGAGATCTCCAACAAGCTGAGCGAAGTTTGCCTTTAGAGTGCTACCATAACAAGCTTTTTGTGTTGTTGTTCCCCCCTCTCTCCCCTTTCCCCAAAAACCTGCCCAGCCCTTCTTTTCCAGCGAGGTCTAATGACATCTGTCCCGTACTAACAGAGCCTGTCCTCCTTTGTTCCCTGTAACTCTGGATTTGTAAACTAACGGTTACTGTGGCTCAACCAAAATCTCTGGCCTGTCCACTAGCTTATTTCCTTGCTGTTCACTGACTTCAAGGCAACCCCGCGATTATCAACAACAAGCCTCTCCACTATCCACTAAATCTTGCCTGCATCCGACTCCGTCTTGCCGGGGGTTTTCTTTCTTTTTTCTTTCTTTTTTTCCATCTCCAGCTCATAATTCTCTTTTTTTCTCTTGCCCAGAAATTTATTCTACTTCTCCCTTTCTTTCTTCATTTTTCTTCACTTTTTTCTCTGTGCCTAGAAATCTGTTTTTTTTTTCGGCCATTCATCCTCGCCTTGCCTTGCTCGACAAACAAACTCTCCACGACACATCTGACTCTCTTGTCCTTGGTGGCGCCCCTTCTGCTCTGGGTTTTTCTCCTCCCCCTCTCTGCTCAACAGGCCCCCAGTCTAGCCCAGCCCAGCCCAAGCCAACAAACAAAGCCAGGCAGAACAGACCCGACGAGACAACCAGACCCACGACTGTTCATCCCTCTTCTCTTTCTCTTCATCCTGGACTGATCTGATCAAACCCGTTTCTTTGCTTTGCTCATCTACCCCCCATCCCGTCCATTCATAGGCCCACTTCCTCTTCCTGTTCGTCAAATCTTCTTTCTCAACCAGCCTCGATCCCACTCGCATTTTCTATCGCTCCATACCCACGATCAACGCAGAAAAATTTCATCATGGGTCAGACTCTTTCTGAGCCTGTCGTCGAAAAGGTAAGCAAGCGCCTCCCCGCAAGTCCTGTCTACCCAGCCAGCCAGCCAGCCAGCCAGCCAGCCAGTCAGCCATTCAATCAATCAACGACGACTTTCCCTTTGCCGCGCTGCTTTATCTCCGCACTGCACCGCATCGCACTGCAACCCTTCATCCTATGCTGCCCTATCTACACTGCCCTTTGTCTTGTATGATCTGGTATGATCTTGATTTGGCCCATCCCATTTCTTGTCATGTCCGACCCGCCTGACATCGACCTTGTATTGTCTTGCTGCCTGCCGTGCTATGCCATGCTATATTTCTGCTATGGCTATTGCTATTGCCATTGATTCACTACCTCGTAGCTACTACTGTGGCTACGGCGATATTGCTCTACTTGTCCGATTGCATTAATCTTGCATCCGTGTCCAATTCCAGCCGCATGGCCCGAAGCTGTGTGTGTGTGTGTGTGTGTGTGTGTTTTTTACTGTCTACCCATTTGTCTTTGCTTCTTTTGCCTTGACACACGCTCGATCTCGTCCGCCTCTTCCCTACTGCTTGCTAGGTTTTCCTTATTCTGCAGTCGACCACGTGCCCACACACAATCTCTCTTAATCTTGCTTAATCTCCATTTTCGTCCTCTCGACCCCGCGCAGCTATGCTACTTCGCCTCAAGTGCATCGCTACCCGCCACGATTCTGCCGATTTTAATCATTCGGCTTGGTCTCTTGGTTACACTTGAGTGAACTACAACCCTACCATCGTTTCTACCACGGCAAAAAAAAAGTTAGCCTTGTTTTTCTCCTATTTAATCACGAGACCACATACTATTCGTCGCTTCGAACAGAAGATTACCTCTAAAAGCCCCTATTCGCCCATGTTGCAACTTTTTTTGCGCTTCGGTTTCCGGATTTAGACATACCTGTCATAGCTTTGATCACTACTAAGTCCTCCTTGTCTATATACATGACGTATTTGACATCACAAGGACTGTCCAACCTTCTTTGAGACATGGCTGAGCATCAAAAGGGAATAGCAGGAAATGGACATGGACAAAAAGAAGCATCGGCATGCAATTATGCGGCACACACACCACTCTACGAGCGGAACATCTCGATCGAGTGCTCCTCCCCTCTCCCAATAAAAAAGAGCCAAGAAACCTTGAATATCTCCCTTGAACGCACGCTGACTTAAAAACTTGCATTTTCAATAGACGTCGGAGAAGGGCGAAGACTCTAAGCTGCTCTATGGCGTCTCTGCTATGCAGGGCTGGCGTATCAGCATGGAAGATGCCCATATCAATGTTCTCGATCTCCTCGCCGCCACCAAACAGACAAGCACCGTTGAAGGACAGATGTCACTCTTCGGAGTTTTTGATGGCCATGGCGGCGATAGAGTTGCCCAATTTTCAGGAAAACATATTCATGAAATCCTAGTGAAGCAGGACTCCTTCAAAGAAGGCAATTTCAAAAAGGCGCTCGAGGATTGTTTCCTTGCCACAGACAGAGCCATTTTAAACAGTAAATCCCTCCTCCCTCTCCACTCCCCCCGGGCTCTTATTGTATGATTGTCTTTTTTTTTGGGGGGGATTAATACTGACAAGGTAAAAAGACCCAAGGTACGAGGATGAAGTCTCCGGCTGCACAGCCTGTGTGGCTCTCGTCGTCGGTGACAAGCTCTACGTCGTAAGTAATCCGCTTATTGTTTACTTTTCTACAACTGGATGTGTATAGACTAATAAAAAACCAACCACAGGCCAATGCTGGTGATTCTCGCAGCGTTCTTGGCATCAAGGGCCGGGCTAAGCCTATGTCTAACGATCACAAACCTACTCTTGAGTCTGAAAAGGCCCGCATCACTGCCGCTGGCGGTTTTGTCGACTTTGGCCGTGTCAACGGTAATCTTGCCCTTTCTCGGGCTATTGGCGATTTTGAGTTCAAGAAGAGTGCCGACCTGCCTCCCGAGCAACAAATAGTCACTGTTTTCCCTGAGGTCGAAACTCACCAGCTGACTGAGGACGACGAGTTTCTTGTTGTGGCCTGCGATGGTAAGATAACCAACCCCCTTGATGATGTGAATGTGGCCATATACATAGGTGTATATGCAAGCGCAAATGTGTTAGGAAGGAGACGGGGAAGAAGGGTGAGATGAAAACTAGCATGCTGACTCATCCTTTTTTCTCCTTTGCAGGAATCTGGGATTGCCAATCTTCCCAGGCTGTCGTCGAGTTCGTCCGTCGCGGAATTGCTGCTAAGCAGGACCTTGATAAAATTTGCGAAAACATGATGGATAATTGCGTTGCTTCTAGCTCGGAAACTGGTGGCGTTGGTTGTGACAACATGACCATGTCTATTATTGCTTTCCTGAATGGCAAGACCAAAGAGGAGTGGTACGAGCAGGTTGCCCAGAGGGTTGCCGATGGTGATGGTCCTTGTGCCCCTCCTGCGTATGGTGAGTATCCGATATCCTAGATCTCGGTCACTGACGCCCAATACTGACGTTGCGTCGTCGTATAGCCGAGTTCCGGGGACCCGGGTTCCACCATGGCTATGACGAAGTGGAGGAAACGTATGAAGAAGATAAGTTCAAGGCCCATCGCATTGGTCTTGGAAACTACCCTGGAAGAATTATCTTTTTGGGTGATGGCAACGAGAGCAACATGTCCCTAGAGAATGAGGATGCTGAGATGTTCGATAGCATCGAAGAGGAAAAGGATCTCCAGAGCCAAATTCCTAAGGACAACTCGCCTAAGGCTGCGGCGGACAGCTCGGCTGACTCATCAGCAGGAAATGGAGATGCAACAGCGACATCAGCAGCAGACAAGAGTCAGACCAAGCCTCAGAGTATAACAGCAGCGGCTGTCAATGGAGAAGAAAAAAAGTGAAACCTAGCATACTGTTATCATGACTGGATGCAGGTTGAAACTTTTTATTTTTTATATATATTAGGGCGAATGTTGTGAGAAAGCGAGAAGACTACTACGCATGTCGATTCCAGCTGGGTCCCGACCCCCAATACAAAGGACACGAGAGTTGAGCTTGAAGAGATGGAGGTTGATTGTTTGCTGTTTGGGGTTTGAGCTTGAGCAGATATCAGTGAGAGAAGAGGGGTGAGGAGATGAAGGAGAAGAATGGGGTGAGGCTGAGGAGTCGAGGGGTTAAAGAGTTGGTATTGTTGTTGTCCGCTGTCCGGTTGATAGCGGAGTTTTTTGGTCCCAAGGTAGGGGCGTTGTGGTTGACTGATTGCAATTGAACCGTTTGATACCGTTATCCGCCAGGTATGTCCCTTTTGTGATGGCCGACTTGTTGTTTAGAGGGCAAGAGGGGGATGAGGGAGCATGGAATATGGAAAAGCAGGTTTTCCTCAACAGTATCGGTTCTTCTCTTTCTCGTTTTCTTTATGTGTTATGACGCAGGCCAAATCAATATATGCTTAAAGTTGTAATGTTACAGGTATGTTTTGGTTACACAGGCACGTGACAACATACTATTTCCCCTTTGTGCAGCAACTCAGTCCCCATCTAGCCTCCAAATCTGCATCGGTACGTACTAGTACAACCTCGACTCATACCCCTGCTACTCATAGTAGTGTCATTGTTGTTGCTCCTGCTCTTCCTCCACCTCCCCTTCTCCCCTTTCACCCTGTAGCAACTTGTCCCGATTCTTTATACTCTTGCTTCTCACAATTTTTGCCCGGACCACGGGAATGGTAAGTGTGCGCACTACGGGGCCCGTACCCTTGGTGCGCAGCGGAATCTCGAGTGTTGGCCAATTCTGGTTTGTAACTAGCCGGATTGTGGCTGCCTCCTTCTTAGACTTCACAAGCAGCTTTTGATCCCATGTGTACGCCTTAGTCAGCATGTCGATCAGCGAGATGCACGGCACAAGCCTTTTCTTGTTTTCGATCTGTATTTCCTGGCGGAATATTTCCACTAGTGTCGCACCCAGCTTGCGCATAGCAATGGGATTGTTGGAGGGCGCTTCCGACGACGGCGGCAGATCGGTATTGAATGCAGATGAAAACCAGTAAGGGTTCGGCGAACGACTGTGTGTGCGAATTGCGGCGATACTTGATGCTTCAGCAAATCTACTAGCTAGCTCACGCGGTACTAGTGCTGGCACAACATATTCTGATTGCAGGCCAAAGACATGAAAGCTTTTCGTCATACTGCAGCCAGGGTAGCGCAGTTGGCACGAAACCGCAGCCCGCATGTGCATAGTAGTGCGATCGGCGATACATGCATATGCCCAGACGATAGCCTGGGTATTGGGCCACTTAACCTTTCGCGCAAAGGCAAATAGCTGTGTGTAGCCAATTTCGTCAACGGGCACGCCAGCCTGAGCCATGGCGTGCAACGTTTGCAACATGGGCTTCCAGCGGCCGAGAGTGCGTGCACGAGAAAGGATAATGTTGTATACCACCGGATCACGCTTGTAGTTCCAGCCCATCCGCGCCAGAAAGGTCGACACGGCACTGAAACGGCCAAACATGCAAAATACATTGACGATATGGCGTATGGCAGCAACTGAAGCCCAGTTGGGACCGTAGTGCTTCTCCAGCTGAGATATAAATTCAGGTATGGACAAATCGCCGACGTTTGATTTGTTGGGATATCTTGGATTCTGTGTGGGACTGTTTGGCGCATCTTGCTGTTGATAGGGTGAGCTCGAGTCCATGCTGGTGAGCAAGTCATCGGGCGGCTTCTTCTCATTGATAAACTCGTTGGTAGTCCTCTCATCATATGGTTCATAGCCCTGCATGGCCCGATGAGCGTCGAAGAAGACCATCTCCCGTGCCACAGAACGCAGAGCCCGTGAATCGTAGAGCAGACCAATACTGTGCATAGAGCGCAGAATGTGCCTCTTGGCCTCCTCGTGCTCGACGAGGCGTAGTAATTGCATCCACGATTGTAAATTCGGCACACAGCCGTAGTTGGCCATCATCCACAGCACGGACCTGAATTTGCGTAGGTCTTTGTGTTTCGTAGCATCTTCAAGAAACATGTTAAACACATCGGTGTCAGGCATCAGCTGCAGATCAACCATCTTGCTAAACAGAATGCGCATGTGTGGCCGCTTATGTGGCCCGGACATCAGTGCCGAATAAATAGCACGTTTGAAGGCCGCAATGGAGACGGCATGGCGGGCCTCCGGGGCAGCAAACGCCTTGTGCATCAGCTCTAGCCGGCTCTCATCGCGAGCCTGGGGCGTCCCATAGAGAGTAAATGTCTTGTTTTGTGAGAGGTGGGCAAAGGCTAGTTGGGCAATGTAGTTCAGCAAACTGCGTTGTGTCCACTCTGCTGGTATAGTGGCATGTTCTTCGAGCAACCCTTTGGCATCACATCGGCCCTGTAGTGCGGGGATGTGTGAGGGCTTTTCACCGTAGGCTGTTGTGAAACGGCCTTCTGCAGTCAGCCTAATCTTTAGAGCCTCATCCGGACCTAGCGGTCGTAGCGTTGCTGTAGTGTCCGTTAAGGCAGCACACTGAGCTAATGTTCGTATCTCAGTCATGGCCTGGCGCACTGCGTTACTGTCGCCTGAGAGAACCACATAGCCGGCCTCCTGGCCGTTCGTCTTGTCCCGTTCCTCTTTGCTATGTGGGTATACATCCATGGTGCACCCAGTACGACTATATATCTCCCAGATGTTCCTGTCGACACCAGAAAGGAGTTCATCTAGAAGCGTCGCTCCAACCACAGCCCTCACTACGTCACCTTTCCACATAGTTGTCTTGGGTGTGGTCGCCAGCATGGTAGCCACAATCCCTCGCCAATCAGGGTTCATCGCATCAGCATCATCGCTGCTACCGTATTTCATCCTTTCCTTCTCTAGATACTTCTGTGTGCCTAGACTCTTGTTGTGCTGACCTCCGGCATACCATGTCATCTCTGGACGAGGGTACTTGAGCAATGGCTTGACTACGACCGACCGGCCAGCCGAGAGTGAGGCCAAGGCCATCATGTCCTCGTTCATCTGCGACATCTCCGGTGCTGCTGATACCCCGCCTGTACTAGATATCGCCCCGCGCCGCCTTCGTATTCTCGCTAATGTTGAGTTGGCTGTTGCGGGGGCAGGCCCGGGTTGCTGTGAGATACTTGCGGGCTGGGATGAAGAGGTTGAGAAAGACCATCGCTGGGTTGCTAATCCTGGGGTTGAAGCTGGCAATGGCGTAGAAGCATGGTAACTGTCGGTCGAGGAAGCCGAAGCTACTGAGGCCGTAGAGGTGACGGGGGAATTGAGGAGAACCCTAGGTAAGGGTCTCCATTTCGTCGCAAGAGTCATGGACGGCTATTGATACGCTCTCGAGCAAGATATCTTACGGGCGTGTCGAGGCGGTGTTGAATCCAAGGCATGCCAAGCTTTGAGTCGAAGGCCCACAACCATAGGTGATTTGATGACTATCACTCTATTGAGCAAAGTGCAAATTGCTATGCTATCTTCTATCTTCTTAAAGTGGATAGTTTTGTTACTGTGATGGATGTACCCTAATTAACCCTTATCAGTGCCTTTCTCTGCCGCCAGCTGCAAGACAGCTGGCGCCAGGGCTGGAAAATCTATGATGGCACAAGTGTAACTTACACCATTATGAAGCTAGAATAATGCCATCAATTCTATTGTACTCTTTCTCTTATCTATACAGCGACACGTTACCATAACCACTATCACTTCTATTTCTAGAGTCTATATCAGACTCACTAGTGTCGCATGTCTCTCTAGCCACCGCCATGGAGGCACTCTCTATCTCTCCAAGCCTATTCTCTAGTGCCCTTACATCGCTCCAGTACGCCAGCTTGCGCACTTCTTCTTCAGCATGCTTTTTGGCAGCCTCGAGATATCCCAGCCTTTTCGTAGCCCAAGTTCTCTCGTCACAGCGACTTGCATCTGATCCAATCTCCTGCAGGTTCTTCTCAACATCTTCACAGGCTTGGGCAACCTGGGCAAGTGCTTGTCGCCGCGAATTCTGAAACACAAAGATACCCATAATCTCATGCATTGCGTCTTGGAGATATTGGAAATCATCTTGGGCGTTTTTGAGGTAGTTTCTAATAGCCTCGAGCTTCTCACGATCCACCCGTTGTACTCGCAGTATGTTCAGCAGGTGTCTTGCATCGTAGATTTCAATGTTATCCAGCCCCTCTTCCAGCCCGCACTCAATACGAGACATGCGTGAAGCGCTGGCCATACTTCGTGATCGACCATGCGTAGAGGAGCTCCTGCTGTCTATATAGCTTGGCTCTCTAGTGGGATTGCGACCTGCTCGGGATGGGCATTGGTCTACAGGGCTGTTAGTTGAGCTTTCACCAGGGCTATATCCTGACCGGTCTTGCTCGCTCGACTGTCTAGGTTCTAGTAGATCTGCATGACCATAGCCACTAGTTGGGGACTCTACAATGAGGCCCGGGGCGCCGGTGTGCTTCCGTATTCTCTTGCGTGTCCATGCCCGACGCCGTACAAAGGAACTGTACCACGTTCGTCCATGCCAGCTAAATTTATTTGAAAACATGAAGCTGTATTCCCAGCCGTCTTCATCGCAATCTGCCAGAGAGTCATGGTTAACGCGCCATTCAGACCAGGCCCACTGCCAGCTTGGATCGGGAAGCTGGGCTTCATGCGGGTCTGTGAGACTTGGTTTATGAAAGGCGTTTGTCCACGGCGCAGGGTCTAGGTTTCCTAAAGCCTCCGCCGAGAAAAGCGGCATGCCACAAAGGAAAAGGCCGCGCTGGTTTTCGTATAAGACGTCGATGACCCATTCGTGGTCAGTCGACCGATGCGTGCAAGGAGTCTGGGCTGATCCATCCCGGGAAGGCGGTACGGCTAGATTGCGAGTTAGAACACGAAGAATACCGCCGATTAAAAATTCAATAAAACTTACCGGAGATGATTATTTCTGGCTGCTTTGACACTACAGTAGACAGGCTATTTCTCCCTGTTGTCTCGTCAATTAAGATTCTTGAAACCCCTCGGATCTCGGTTTTGGACGCGGCAACAACGGATGCCGCAGCGTCATTTGGAACCGCCATAGTGTAATGAGCGCTGGAGGAGCCCTCTGATGGGACCGGCAGAATAGGGCCTCCCCCGAGAGCAGCTCCAGCTCCGCCAATACTTAAGAATGCTGAGCTGATATTAGGCTTTAATGTCGAGCTTTGTGTCTGTTTCAACCGGCCTCGGGAATCAACCTGTGAAGAAGCAGCGCCATTATCTTCAGCGACAGTAGTAGAAAAGTTGGTCTCCGAGCACACTCTGTCTGAGGCCGCTGCCGACTGCGAATCACAGTCGTGGTCGACGAGGTTGATTTCGTGATCGTAGTCAACATCTTGCAGCGGCGGGACCCGGCGGGAAGATTTGATGTGTGGCATCTGTCAACAAGCGTTACGTGGATGTGGCAAAGAGAGTAGGAGAGCGCTGATAGAAAGCCGGAAAAAAAGATAGAGCCAACCGCGATCGACGGGGATCTATCCAATCATCAGCTCACACTATCGTTTAGTGTTTGGAAACTCGAACAAGGAAGGCCTAGATTGCGATAGATGATGTCATGTCACGACTGCGAAGCTCAGCAATATAGAGAAGGAAAACTGCTAATAAAAAGAATTCTTTATATGATGCTTCCGGCTAGGCAAAATTGAAGAGGTGATAATGGTTGTTACGGCGATAATATCAAGGCTGTGGTTATTGTTGATATGAAGAAATTCGTCCCCAGTAAAATAAGGCCTCCCAAGCTTTAAGTCCTGCTACTGCCACCAACCTTGTCATACTTGCCTTGCTTCTTGTAATCACGGGCCCTCAACCTGGCGCACTTGCCCTTTTGCGCAGTTTCCTGAAAGGGCAGACCAAGAGGGCAGGTAGGTACAAGGGAGGAGGGGTAGTTTCCGTTACAGAGTAACATTCTGTACAAGACTATATCAAGCGTTTATCAAGCGTTTTCTTTATTCCCTCTTACCCTTTATTTCTCGCCCCTTGTGTTTTGCTACCGATCATTGGCTGTCGATTCACGATGTCTCATTGGTGGTATCTTCCTTCCGTTAAAGGTTCTTTCTTTGTCTCCCCTGCAGGCAGCTGCACACACCAGCCTAGCTTCTTATTTTCTAAATATACGTTTGGCTGACTCCAACTTCTCGTCATCCCCAACGTCAGCTTATATTATTAGCGCTGGACTCGCCCATTCGAAAGAGCAGGTGAAGAGTAGTTCTAGACAAATCGACATTATAAGGTGTAGAGCGAGCGGAAGTTGCTTCTGAACCTTTCCCAATCTGACCTCCTTTGCTTTCGCGTCTTCTCCCTGTGTTTCCCGGATGCAAACCCCCTCTATTTTTTTCCCATTTTCTTCAATGTCTTCTACTATCCCTTCCTTTCCCAGAAACAGTCTGGCTCGTAGGCCACCGGTCTTTCGTCCTAAAGTCTGACATCAACCACACTATTTTGCATTCCTACTACAGCTCCTCCCACCCAAAAGCCCTACTTGCACAGCATAGCTCGCGCCAAACTCCCAGCTCTAGCTTCCAGTTCTAAATTCAGCTACAGTTTCACGTCATTCTATCCGCATCCAGACATTTCCAAACTTTTGTTTTACGCCTCTCTCCACCCTTGGATTATAGGCTTCTACTCTATGCAGCGTCATCTGTGCTATTCCGCCTCCTTCTGTGCCCTTCTGTATTCCGATTTTCTGTCCCGGCCCGGATTCTCCCTTGCAACCGCTTGCACCGAAAGAGCTAAGAAATAAGAGCTTATGGATGGGGATATAAAGGAGATGATCCATCGCCATCGCCATGTAGAGTATCTGTAATCGCAACCTCAATCTGCATCAGACGAATCTTGCCTTCTAGCCTACATATATCTTGCTTTCTTTCATATAGTATAAACTTCCATTAATCACTATTGTCCCATCATCCTTACAATGGCCAACCGTATGCCCATGATTCTTGGTGCCACCGCCATTGGCGGAATCGGCTTTTACATGTATCGATCAGGCGGCGACTCAGCTGCTGCCAAACGAGCCGCCCGGCGTAAGTGCTCTCGTTTCTCGTTTTGCTCAAACACCAATTAATAGACCTTAGCCTCTAACCTTTCTCTTTCTCCCGCACTAGGCGACTTCAACATCCCCTCTTCCGCTGAAAAGGATCTCAAGAACATTGGCGCACAAGCCGGCGCTTCGCTAGACGCAGCCGGGGCCAAGATTGACACGGCCGTTGCCCAAGCCCAGACGCAACTCAGCAACACAAAGTCTACAGCCCAAAACCATATGGCCGATGTCAAACACGAAGCGCTTAAAAAGATTGACGAGTTTGACCGCAAGGTTGACGAGCATGCAACAAAGGCAAAGAGCTGGTTGGGTGGCAAATAGGGAACGAAAGCTATATGTTGTCATAGTTTTGTTCGCGATTCAGCAAAGCGTTGGCAAGGACTCAATCTCTGAGAACTAATATATAATTTTAATTACGCGAAATAGGAAGCCAGGTATCGTATTTTTGTATGTGATGTATTATGTGCTGTGTTTTATATGTTGTCATGAGTAAGTAAGGTATGTCATTAATCTTGAGATGCGAAAATGGAGTGGTTTGAGATTGCGCATGCCAAAAAGAAGGAAAAAAATGTAGCAGGGAGCATAACAAGTCTTGAATTCTTCAAGTAGATGTAATAATAGATTATGCGAGATGGGATGTGTAGATACACGCTAAAATATCATGAGCATCATCAACGCTCCAGAAGGGCATAAAAGAATAGAAAACACAGATGTTATTTTTACACCATATGTCAAAGAGAGCAAAAGCAATGGTAGTCCCAAGTTAAAATGCCGGGCAGGGCATATCCATCAATTTGCTGAGCCCTCAAACCTCTCCCCACGCACCCATCGGTCCGTTTGTCGCTGTCGCAACCACCGAGCCTGTCCCAATCGACCCGCCAATATCCCAGTAATGACGCGAAGACGCACTGCTCCGTCGAGCTGAGCGACGTGTGCTCTGGCTACAGGTCGACCCATGACGCAAAGCCACTGGTGATCCGGGTGCCGTAGCTTTGAACGCGCGCCGATCAGCAGGTACTCTGCCTCCAATCAATGGATGATGCTGACGAATTCGTGCAGCTTTAGCCGCCGGGTCTATTGGGCTTGAGGTCACCGGATGATTTGCGCTAGCTGTGGAAATATTGGATGAGCTAGACCCGGGTACAAAGCGGGAGCGCAAGTACCGGAAGACAAGCTTAATGTCCAAGTCTTTCTCCCATTCCTCCTGAGTAAAGCGCTCATTGTTACCGTGTCCCTCAGTCTCGGTCCTGGCCTGTGACTTTTTAGTGTCTCCGGATCTATCCGCTGTCGCCTTGGGCAAATCAGAGTTCGTTGGTTGGAGTAACGAAAATGAGGGCTTAAACTGTAATGCCGACTGGGAAAGGGATTCGAGTAGCGAAAGACTCTGTTTAGGAGCAGCGGGTGTTGATTCGGGAATAACCTCCAGGCCAGCATAGGGGATGCGGTCTTGCTGGACACGCTTATACATAGAAAAAGCGCCAGGATGTGGGTGGGGCGTGACGGTATTGACAAATAGGCCGAGCTCACGAGCTACACTCTCGACCATTCGAAGTTGCCACGAAGAGTCCTCTTTAGCCATATTTGGCCCACCACGAACGGGTGATGAAGCCCGGGGAGTAGCTTGTGTGTCGTCGTCGTCGTCAGTTACATAGGCCTCACCAACAAGAATGGCAAGTGTATGGTCATCTATGTCGAGCATGTCCTTGATGACCTTTTTAGTGATGCGGTCCAAGAAGCCATGCGGCTTTTCCTCGTCGTCAGTAGCGTCTTCTTTAGCCTTGTTGTCGGACGAGTCATCATGCCATTCCATCTTTTCAGCATCTTCAGTCGCCAAACCAGCTTCTGATTCTTCCACAATGGCCTCTGAATGAACAGAGGCAGATGCCACTGATGGTCTCTTGCCTCTCGCAGCCGAAGCTTGCGAGAGGCGGCGTTGCCGGCGAGTCTCCTTCTGAATCTCCTCCAGAAGTGCCCTGTTGTGTTCTCGCTTCCAGGCCTCAATGCGTTCATTGCGCTCAGCAACTTCTAGATTTTCTGTGTCGATTTCTGTAGTGATCGGTGCATTGATATTGTGGCGGATGGCGCCTGTGGGGTTCTGGTGGACATTGTGGGGATTAAATTGTTCGAAGGCGTACAGCTGCTCCTGTAGGTGACGGCTGGTCGAGTGGGTCGGCAGACGGAAGGATCCTAGGCCATCGTGTACTGGCAGCACGGTAGTAGATGCTGGTGATATAATATTAGGAATAGTGCGGAAATCGGCCAGGTGGCTGTCTAGGACATCGAGCTCCGCATCGTCATCTTCTTCGTCCTCTTCCTCATCGTCTTCGAAGTCGTGGTGATTGCCGTGTGCTGATTGAGAATGTAGATCTGACTGATCCACACTTGTGCCGATATCCGAATGAGACTTGAAACTGTCATTGATAGTAAGATATGAAGAAGTGGTATGAGCCTCAGAACCAGCAACAGGTGGGAACAGCACCCAAGTCTGAGATGCGGGGGAAACTTGAGTGGGTGTTTGTGTGCCACGACGAGAACGACTCGTTTGAGATGGGGCTGAAGCAGAACCCTCGCGTTGCTGCGTCTCGGTAGCGAGCACCACACGCTGAGATGCGCGTGTTTGAAAAGCCATGGCGTGTGGATATGTATCAATATAGGAATGCTTGTGTGTGATATGCCGGAAGGTTCGAGGAATGTCGTGTCAAACGATCGAAATGAAAACGAGACGAGGACGCCACGTTTCTTAGTTATCGTCTGAGAAGATGAGGCCAGCCGAAGTCGGGCAAGATATGAGAAGAAAGAATGTAAATGACAATGAAAAGCCGGTGAGGGGAAAAATTAGAAAAATGGAAAGAAGCTCTCTCTGGTGGGTGTTTAGAAGAGTAGCAAGAAAACTGGCTTCCAATACCGGCCTCTAACTTTCGTCTCGTCTCTGTACTTAAGGGAGAGAAACAGCAGGTAGACGAATCTAAAATCGGATACAGAATCAGAAATCTCAACAAAGCACGGCCGTAGCTGATAAAGAACAAGCAAAGCCAAGTTCAACTAAGGCGAAATCTTTCCTACCAAAGGAGCCAAAAGGAAGCTTGTTAGTTCGGGCCCGCCGCTTCCTCCTTCTTCTACTACTCTTCTTTTCCTCTTGTTTGTTATTGTTTTGAGGGGGCGATAAAAAAAAAGTGGCGCGGTGACGTTCTGGATGGAAAGTCAAGGTTCAGCTATCAAGACAACAATATCAAGCAGACTATGATGATGGTCAAAGGAGAAGTTTTTTTCCCGTTAGAAATTTTTAATTATTTTTGATTTTGTTTCAGTCCCATCTCCGCCCTCCAACCAGCCTCGTTATCGCTCTTTCCTCATGAGTGTCTTTTTTTTTCGTTGGGAAGGCCTCTTCTTGCCTATTTTGCTTCCCTCCTGTTCATTAGTTACAAACAAGTACTAGTCAGAAGTCACGGGTCTTTTTTTAGGATACCCAACAGTTTTCGAGGGACAGGAAAACAACGAAAAAGATACATTGTTGTCAGAAATAAATCGCAAGCATAGGACTAGAGGCGACTCGCATCATGTATATTACTGCTTTGTATACTTTGTTCGCCCCAGCCAGCCATCTCTTATTGTAAACTCGTAAAAATGTATATGTCTAGATCCCCACCCCCACTTTACCATAAAATACGCATAGAAAATATATTTACTGGACGACTTGTCGGCTTTTCTTTTTTTTCTCCTTCCCATCGCTTCCTAGCCCTGCCTAATAAAAATCCTTCCTATATTCTTCTCTGTCCTGCATAATCTGATCTACTTGTCGATGACGCTGAAGGCGCATGTCCTGTCTTTTTACTCCATACTGTCTTGTCACATGCTATTGAAATTATCTTCATCATGAGTCCCATATGCTATCTTCATCTTTAGTCTTACACATTGCAATAATACTCCCAGCACTGAAGATGTAAAGCCCCTTTCCCTTTCTTCTTACTACATACAATAATCAACAGTAAATCTCTGTTTTTGTTTCATGTCTCTAGACCCTCCTTTTTCAAGGGTTCTGTGTGCAAGTCACGCGTTTTACCCGACAAGAAAGGGATGATCCAATCCTCCTCTTTCCGCCATAACACATTCTCAATTGCCCGCTCTCCAGCTCGGTAGATCGTAGCGAGTAACTTGTAACTCCGAGCGCATGCATGCATTTTGATGGCCGCGCATGTGCACATATACATATCCTATTATGATACCTAGTAGACATCCACCTCATGTCAACAATTTTCTTTTAGCCACCTTTGAGCCGAGCCCAATTTAAAACCAATACCTCTAGACATAATACCTCCTATAATTCTTCATTGGACTGAGTAACAGAACAAGTAGTCTGCGATCTCGGGATAGACTCGGAAATATCTACACTTTACTCCTCATAATCCCCTATACCATTTGTCCCATTTTCATTAAGTACGTGCCGATGAGGTCACGAAAGCTTATAATAGGGGTTACCACATAAACCCTAATAACTATCGTAGGTCAAAAAGAGAACATTACAAATTCACGAGCTATCGAGTGTAACATCATCCCTCTATACCATCACTAGTCGGCTGACGATGCTTCATTCAAATACCTAATTAAACATCATGACATGGCACCACTAATATCTGCATATATCCAAGTCATGCAACGGCTTAATGAACATCAGACTATACGAATCATATCGCAAGATCTTATCCACAACACATTTTGGCGGGTTAATACCAATCAACATGGTCGTCCCGACTTCAGCCATAATCGATTCAATCAAATGCGTCTCGAAGAGAAAAAGAGGAAAAAATTCTTCATATCCGTCTCAGTTTAGGTGCAATTTTCTTTTTTTGTCATTCATTGAAAACTAAAAGCCACGACGCTTAAGCCTCGAAAGCGCCGGGGAAGGCACGCATGTTCTCCTCTAGGGGACCGTAGTTGGGCAGGAACTTGACGTAGGCACCATCGACCTTGACACGGCCACCGGCCTTGCGCTCAGCGTACTCCTCACGACGGAGAGGGGTGAAACCCCAGTTCTTGGAGACAATGATCTTTTGGCGACCGGGGAACTTGTACTGGGAGCGGCGGAGAGCCTCCAGAGCAATAGCACGGTCTAAGGTGAGGTAAATTAGAAATTGAGTTGCGAGAACCTTGAAAGGAAAACAAGACTTACTGGAGTCACGAGTGCGGACACTCAGAATGATCTGACCAATGTTGACACGGGCAACGGTACCGTTGGGCTTACCCCAGGCACCACGCATACCGGTCTGCAGACGATCGGCACCAGCGCACGACAACATCTTGTTGATACGGACAACGTGGTAGGGGTGAGCACGAACACGCATGTGGAAACTGTCCTTACCGGACTGCTTGACCATGTACCTATGAAAAGAACTTCCGTTAGTATCTAGTTGCCTTTTCCTCTTTTCTTGCTAGCTCTTTGTTGGACATGGCTGGTTGCTAGTTCATGGACGCCATGTTCAGCTCGGATGTATTGATTTCCAACTTACTTGTTGGCGCAAATACGGGCAGCCTCAAGGGCCTCAGAGCTCAGCTGCTCATACTCGTTGGAGACAAGGTGAATGCACAGGGGGAAGTCATCGACGGTGGCACGCTTGCGGCCCAGATCGAAGATGCGAATCTTAGGGTCGGGGACACCACGGTTGAAGCGCGACTTGGGGTACGGCTGAATAGATGAGATGATGTTAGTAAACAGTGATACTACAAGTACATAATATTCTCCAAGAGTCCTTCCTGATGGATGGGGAATTTGTCGAAGGGCAAAGATAATTTCAGATGGGTGATTGATCCCATCCAATTTCAAGATCACCAAATCCAGGGATTTTGTGATGACGAGAATGAAACCGGATATGATTATGATGGGGGAAAATATTGACTGGAGACCCGAAATAAAGAAACAAGATCAACGCACCTTGTTCTTGCAGTACCGGTAGCAACGGGCGGGACGGCGGGCCATTTTGTCGTCGGTGAACTTGAAAAAGTGCCTGAAAATGGGGGTTTGTTGGTTAGTTGTGAGAGAGAAGAAAGTGCGAACTAGGAGGGAAACCAAGAAAACCAACCTTCTTTGGATATGCTGAAGCTTGTGGCAAAGCCAATTTTTGATTTCTAACCCTTGATTTCAAATCACTGGAACTCTTTCAACCAAGTGGGGGGCTTCGGGTGAACACCGGAATTTTAGGGCTCCTAGTTTTATTCGCAGGTTTGATTGGCTAACTAGTTTTGAAATCTGTGGCTTAATATTGAGGGCACAAGAAGTTAGTTGTTGCCCCACATTTGAACGGGACGAAATTTTTGGCATGTAAAACTCCAAAGAAAAATTTAGCAAGTTTACTGAACATCTTGATTCTGCATCATCAACCCCAACCCGTTGCTTGTTAACCAAACGTCACAATGGCCCCCGTCAAGAAGTCTAAGCGCGATGCCCAGAACATCTCCTCCAAGCTGGCTCTGGTCATGAAGTCCGGCAAGGTCACTCTGGGCTACAAGTCGACCCTGAAGGTATGATTTACTTCACTTCCTCATTTCACAATCTCAACGATGCCTATACTGACTCTTTTATTTCTTATGTACAGTCTCTCCGCTCTGGCAAGGCTAAGCTGGTCATCATTGCTAGCAACACTCCCCCTCTGCGCAAGTCTGAGCTCGAGTACTACTCCATGCTGGCCAAGACTAACGTTCACCACCTGAACGGCACCAACGTACGTAACTACCCACCCTAAACAACCAAATGCTTGCACAAATCACTTTAAGCACTTCCAACTATTTGGCAGTGTTTGATTTGATATTGGTGGATATAAGACTTGCCTTGCGCAGTCTATGAAACCAACCCAGAGAAGAAGTCTTAAGACAACCAAGACTTTGGAGGGTAATGACCACATGCTTACTATATATATATATACAGATCGAGCTGGGTACTTCTTGCGGTAAGATGTTCCGCTGCTCCACCATGGCTATTCTGGATGCTGGTGACTCGGATATCCTGAGTGAGCAGGCGTAAATTCTTTGACATTTATAGTCAAGAATAAAAAAATTACAAAATAAAACTCAAGCATACTTTGTCAGACTTGTATTTCCGATCGCAGTATGACGGACCAGCACAAACGGGATCAGGCGTTATTGGTTATAAACGGACATTCGGATTCGGCGCTTTATATTGATATTCCACACACAATGGACGAAACCATTCTTATATTACTCTTGATACAAGAGCATGATGAGTGGGCTTGACTTTTATTTTCCGAAGTGTATGGTGGTTTCTGTTGAAAATTGTTGTTGCGAGGGGTTGTAGAGCTAGTAAAGTTTGCGAGTGAAATTTGTGAAAAGTATCAGTAACGGCTGATGTTATGAGATGTAGAGAAGCATTTCAGCCTCATTAATGCACGAAGAAGTTTGGCTTTGAGGCTTTGACAATCATTTTCTCTCGTAGGTGGTCATTATAACATGATCTGAGATAACGAGAGAATAGCGGAGAGCTGTGAAAGGATACAAGGGGGGTCTAAAGAGTAAGTTTCCTGAATCCAGCCGACCTTATCACAGCTATCTCTGGGTTCTTTTCCGGAGTCTGCCAGGCTTTTGATGTCTGCATCCTTTCTATTAGTATAGGTTGGGAAACACTTACTTCGGATCTAGCTCACCGCGACATTTGCGAGTTCTATGGCACCGCTAATCGTCTGACAGTGTCGTGACACCACTTGCAATAGTAATGATTCAATCAGAAATAGTAGTATCTTTCGTGGTGTTGCAGACGGTCAGTGTAGATACAGAAAGAGGCTATCGCCATTGAAGAAACAGTATTCTTCTGAGTGTGCTAATTAGAGCTAGACTTTTAAGAGAACCCTCCGGGTTTTCATGGAGATGAAGAATTTTAAGCCTAGAACTCTCAAAAGGAACTGCAACGCTATGCAGTTTGAAGCAGAAAGGGTTCTAATAAATGGGTGTATAGAGAAACCAACTCTACTGAGATGCTGCCGCTACAAATTCCAGATAGATAAACGGAAGGGATGATCCACAGTAATCGAGCTATGCCATAGCCACCGTGTCAAAGTGAGGTCATTATATTGGAGACAATATTCTTTTCAAGTGGGAAGGTAGGCAGCAGAGCGTAAGATCACCCAAGCATGTAAGACATGAACTAAACCTAGAGCTCTGTGATTCCCGCAGATGTTGAATATCTTCAAGCTCAAGTTCTAATCGTCAATCTAGACAAAGCTGAGTGCTGCGTCTAACCCAACTCCTTCTAGGAATAGTGTGAGGTGACACAAGAAGCCCCACTCTAAATTACCATAGAAGACAAATGAGGATTAAGCCTGGTGTTGATCCGTCACTTGCCTATGATTATTATTATCGTTATCATTATTAAATCCAATGTCATTTTGTGGAGCACGTGAGTCTTGCCCTGCTAAATCGTTAGATGATGAGACACTCTAGAGTTTCCGAGGGATCCCATCAAGATTGACGGCCCGTAAAACGAAGGGAAGGGGAAGGGGAAAGAGAAAGATCCTTAAGGGGGTTGGCAGTTCTAGGACGACATTCTAGCAATGTTGTTTTGCTAGCCTTCTTCACTATGAAGATACTTTATCTATGCTTGCTTTTCTAACAGAAGAGGATTTGGGAAGATTGCCCTTGCCCTGGTGTCGCGCAAAGGCAAAGATTCTAGGTGTTTTCGTGCTTAAGGCGGGCTAAGCATAGGTGTTTACGTGCTATATAGTATATATGGGAAGATTAGCAAATATTTAGAGGACGTTGTAGACAATGAAGGCTTGACCAATATGTTTGCGCCGAAGAAGATAGCTGGGATAGCACAGGCCCTGGCTGCAGTATCCATATGCCTACTAAAAACACCAACCAAACAAAACGTGTGGCCGAGTTTTAGGTAGAGTCTGGGTTAGTGCCGAGCGAAGTTTCGACAATACCTAGAAACTAGAATGTTTGCTACGTAAGCTAATAAAATTAAATGCGGCATCTTTACACCGCAGACGGACCTTCATTTATTCTTGGATATAATATCTTCGGTTGGCGAATGTAAAGCACCATTGTCAATACCTAGGTTGAAGAAGACGCAGCGAAAATTCGTATACATGCCATACTGTAGAACATAGGCAACTGCGGCTTTCCAGATGACACCGTTGAGATATTAGTGAGACCTTTGCTAGCGGTCCTGCACAATCGAGTATCAAGGTTAAGCCAACACGATGAAATACGCCCTAAGTGTGTAGGGCCTTGGCTGGATCTAAGAGTTGGGCTAAATTATGGTATTTCTTACCTTGAGTACTCGGGGGTGACTTTCATGGCCCATGGCCGCCCGTATTGGGAGCTATGGTTGATTAAAAGCAACTAATGTTCTAATTATGATCGTTGTATAGTGTGTGTTGATGCAAATCTTGAATGCGGCAGCGGCTTCGCCATCTCTAGATAAAAGAGGATTCATAAAGGGAAACAAGACGAGGCAAACATAAAAAAAAAGATGTACCCGGGGATCTAGAGCTACTATAGAGTAAGCAGGATGTCAGATTGACTAGTCTAAAAATGCACAAGAAAGTCCATGTGTAATCGTGTGATGGTATCTTTGAGTAACAGCTTCTGCAACCGTCGCACGGATAGATAGACGTTTAGTTCATCGGAGCATAGATACCTAGATGCTGAATACTTGTATATTGTATATTGTATATTGTATATTGTATATTGGCTCTAGAGTCCACTTCAGTCAGCAACACCAGCAAAAGTAAGCAGCGATAATTCCGAAGCATACGTATAAAGAGTCCACGTTTAATCAATTGCAGATTATTGGCGTTTAGAGCGTCTTAAAGCTTTCCAATGGACCATCACGGCAAGAATCTAGTAGAATGCCGTGGTCTAACTATCAGCCTGATGCAAGCCGCATTCCATTGATATCAAGAAGTGAATCGGTAAACCGTTTCAGAGTAGGAGTATAGTCTATAAGGCCTATGAAGGTACAGTCATATGAAAAAGATGATGACTCTGTAACATAGTTCGAGACATCGACCAAGTGCTAGAACTACCAAGGCGTTCGTTTCCTAAAGTCTCAATATAAGCGTTCTTACTTGAAGTATCAACACTCCAATATAATCGTTCATGTCTTGTTAATTTCATTTCAGCTTAGATTTTGCAATCACACGTACCACCGTCACAGCATGCAATTAAGAGACCCGAAGCAATTTCTATAGACAGGGCCGGGCAGGAAGGACGTCTAAGATTTCAGACAAGTAATGCAGCTAGCCGTGTAGTAGAGCGTATTTATTACCATAATTTTGTAGGACGCCGCCTGTTGGGTATATGCTCCGTAAAGACCTTTAAAGTCAAGTGTGACCTAATAGTATCAATGAAGCTTTAGAGGCAGTGTAAAGGTCCATCCGGCGAGCATAGGGGAGCAAAGAGTCTTAGGCTAAATCAACCATAGTACCTTATTGGCGTGGTATGGTGCCTTCATAAGTTTCGATAGCCTAATGAGGCTTGTAGAAAAGCAAGAATGCCAGGTCGTGAGGCCACCACCACGAGGTTCTTGGGTGTAGGAATCAGCCTATCCCCAGTAAGTAAAGAAAAAGCAGACGGGCATATGTCGCCCTAGTCTACAGAGACGGATCAGACAACTCAATGACTTGGTCTTCTGTTAAGTGCCAGATGGCAGATGATTTGATGGGTGTGTGGAATAAATAACAGGGTCATTGCCACTGTAACATTACTTGATGAATGGCATTTGAACACAAGTGGGTCTCCTGACTAATCGATTGTTGGCAGGTTGTCATTTAACTAGTCTTGGTTGGTCTAGAGACGTTGCGATATAATAATGGATAATATAGAAATGCAAGCAAAGCACTAGGGGCGGGCAAAGCCGTATATACAGATAGTAACAAGCTAGAAAGGCCCATGTTACTTACCATGTATCAGAATTATGCCCAACGTACAGCACAGAGAAGCAAGCAGTGTGGCGGTGTCACTATATCGCCTGCAAATGGGGCGATGAAGCTTTAAGTCACAGCATCTATATGGCGCTTTCGTATAGTGCGATAGATATGTATATAGGTGTAATAATATAATGCAATGGATTAATTTACCACACATTCCAAGTGACAATATACAGTCAATCAAGTTCTCCTCGAGGGACATCACCAATTCGAAGGATAGCGCCAGGATGGCATCGATGAGTTTGTATCATTATCTTCAGCCCCCTTTTTTCCTTCCGCTATGATGGAATAGGATGTAGGGTTTCTACTCTGTCTCAGTTAGCTCTACAGGATTCATTTCCCCCTCCCCTTTCCCCCCTCTCTCGACTCGACCCCTCACTTTCACCATCTGTCTCTCTCCGCTTTTTCTTTTGAGTTTAGTGTTTCCTGTTTCAGTCGCGCCTCTAGGCTTTGCTTGGTTGTCCTTGCCCAAGTTCGTTGTTGTTCTGTTGGTCTTTCTGTTGGTCTTGTTCTTCGTGCCAAAGCTTCACCGCTTGGTCCTACTATTCTTCCAGGGCTAACACAAGGCCGTGACAGGGCCAGCGGTAGCCCATAGCCCTAGTGCATTATTCAGGGCATATTCAGATTCAGGGCACATAGGCCATAAAAGCCCTCCCTGTTAAGCAGTAGACGTAGACCATCCAGGGGGCTACAGTATGGATTGCTTAGACAGGCAAAACAATACATCTACCCTCTGTTCCTGTTGTTGTGTGGTTCATGTTCATGCTGTTGCTTGGTTACTTTGAAGGTGGTGGGCATGTTGTCGTGTTGTTTTGTTGTTGTGTTGTTGTGTTGTTGTGCTGTCGTGTTGTTGACTTTGGCTTTTGGCTTTGACATTATAGAGTATTTTTTGAACGGCCACGTTTACTTGGCGACTGTGCTGTGCTAAATGTTCGGCTCTTGAGCGTTGGCTAGTACGTATCTTTGTAACTTGGCTCTGTACATCGCTGTAAGGTTGCTGTGCTACGGATAACGGTTACTCTTAGCTTCTGGAACAACCACCTTTTTCCTCTTCTACTTCTTCCTCCTCTTTTTCCTTCGTGTCTTTTTCTTCCTTTTTTGCTACCAAAACTCCAAACAAACTTGCATAATTAATTTTTTGCATTTTCTTCTTCTTCTTCTTCTTTTTTCTTCTTGTTATAGTCTGCTCTGGGTTTTCATCATCATATTCTCCCAAGCTGTCACTCTTGTATCAATTCTCCCGTCATATTACAGCTCATTTTTTTTTTCGCTTTAGACTTGGTTCAAAGGCCCTCCTTTATTTTTATATTTCGTCTAGCACCCAATTAAGTTCGCCATCTTGACCATAAGCAATACCACCGACTCTTTTAGCCTTTGTCATCTCGTAGATCGTGTTCTTGTGGCTCCTTTTCTGTCTTCTCTCTCCCTGATTGCCTCGTTCTCTTCGCCATGTCGACCGTTACTAAGCGTCCGACCTCCGGAGTAGGACGAGCGGCTACCAATAATGGTTCTTCGGCTGCCCTCTCTTCGTCCCCATCATCACCTGTTACCCCGACTGCTACCACCACACCCAATGGCCATCGCTCTCGACCCAGCCGGACCGGAAGCATCCTCACATCTAGAGCCCCCGCTACACGCCGTGAATCCCTCTTGAGAGATTCAACGGATGCCGAGCTCGAGGCCCGTGCTGAGGCCATTGCTGCCATTGACGACCTGAAAGCTAGACTCTCCAAATCTGAAGCTGAAACAGACCAGTATCGCAAAGAAGCTCTGGTGCTTGAAACTCGTTTGAAAGACAGTAATATCGAACATGCTAAGCTAGAGGAGCGCTTGCACGAGTATGAGGAACAAATCGAGTCTCTATCCAACTCAAAACGAGAGACGGCTAGGCAAATGCGTGAAATGGAGGCTATTTACGAGGCTGAGCGCAGTTCCATGACCAAAGAAAAGGAGGAGATGGCCAACCGCGAGGAGGAGATGCAGGCTGTTATTCAACGCCTCAAAGACAGCCTTTCACAACGACTCAACGATGACGAGTTCCGCTCCAGCAGAAGTAATATCACCCCTACCTCTCTGTCCACTCCCTTGCATCCCCTCTGTTAATTTCCCATGCTAACATTATCTACCCGTTCTCTTTTGTATAGACAACAGCAATGCCACCTCGCCTACCGAAGGGGGCAGCTTTGCCCCGCCGTCTTCTATTCAGCGTAGTGATTCACGAAACAACTCCAAGATTCTTCTTCAAAAAGACAAACTGATCGAATCTCTGCGTCTAGAACTTGCCGAGATTACCATCAAACTCGCCGAGGCCGAGAATCAAGGTGGTGGTCGTCTTCAAGAAGTTGAACGCATGTTAATGGAGGCCCGCATGACCAATGCCCGCCTCATGGAGGACAATGAAAGCTACCAGTTGCTTCTTCAGGAAAAGACTCTGAATGGCGATTTTGCCAAGACTGACTTTAGTTATATGAACGGCCGTAACAGCGTCGACGGTGATTCCCGGCCTCTACCCGCAAACGAAGATACTCTCGCTGCCCTTGAGGGCCGTAGCGTCACTAGCGGCACTACTCTAGCTGATGAACTTGGAGATGCCAGTGACGACGAGGAATCCGACCGCCGCCATGCTAACGAACATGATGACGCCTATCGCCGCATAGAGTCCGAGCTCCGCAACGCCAAAGACCAGAACAAAGCTCTCACGCTCTATATTAACAAGATCATTGAGCGCCTACTTCAACACCAAGAGTTTGAGGCCATTCTCGACCAATCATCGGACTCTGCTTCCATCAATACCAACAAAGAGCTTCCCCCGCCTCCTCCAGGTGCAGGCACTGGAGCCGGTACTGGCTGGCTGCAGCGCACAAAGTCGCTTATGAGTAATAGCAACACGGCACCAAACCTGAGCTCCGTCTCTAACTCTGCAAACTCGGTAACGGCAGCCGCTGTGGCGGCTAATGCTGCTGCCGCTGCTGCCGCTGCCGCTGCTAATGTAACTACCCCCATCACTGCCAAGGCCAAGAGACCCCGGCCGATGTCCATCATCCCCACTGCGGCCGGCCTCGCCAGTCTACACAACGATCCCGATCTCGCTCCTCGCGTTCCTATTGGTAACATTGCCCGTTCTACCAGTGTACGCCGAGCTCGTCCCCAGAGCGAACAGTACACGGGGCCGGGGGGCGCCGCTCTAGTCAACCAGATGTATCGCGGACTCGATGGACAGATGTCGCCCACTTTCAACGTCCCGCGCCGCTCGCAGACTTTTTTCGCGTCGGGAGCGCTAGCATCGCCCGGCCTGCCCCCCTCTACGGTTCCTCTTTCCGGCCGGATGTCATCCAGCACTGGCAGTCAGACGCCGTCCGCTGGAAACTTCCCCGGAATGCGCAGCGAGACATCAAGCGTCTCTAACGAGTCAACTGCTGGTATTGTTACGCCCCCGTCACAAAGCAGCCCACCACAGTCACTGCCAGCGACGGATAAGATGACCCCGCAAACCCAGACCACATTTGCAGGCAACAAGCCTCGGCCCCTACGCCTCGTCCAGGACCATAACGATGCTGTAAATGCCAGCAAGCGGAATAGCTGGCTGCCATGGGCTGGTGGTTGGGGTAAAAAGGAAGAGATTCCGGAAAACTAAGGAGTCGAGCCATACTAACAGCTGAAACGTCTTTTCACTCTGTTTGCTGGCTAATAGCCTTTCCTTTTTTTCGTTACCTTTTTGCTTTATCATGGCCATTGCCATATTCATGTTGATATCCTGTCTCGCTTATTCTTGCTTTTGCTCTTCTGCCACGAGTTACCAGATGAATTTTCTTTTCTTTGGAGGCTTTTATTTTTTATTCGTGCGATTCATCACCTATTATCTTCCTTTTATTTATATTTTGATGATTACGACGACGAACGACGAACGGCCAGGAACGTTTTTATCATAACGAATTGATTGAAGGAAACGTCGTCAGTGGACCTTTTTTCTTTTGCACTTATAATATGGAGGTGCCGTGTTCTTATTTTTCATGGTTTCTCTCTTTGATTTATCTTTGGATTTTCCTGATGCTTTTGTTACATGTCTTGGTTCATAGTCTGCAATGTTTTCCGTATTTAACCCTACATATATCCCTTCCCAATGTCGAGTTTTGAGATCATTTACATATTAGGGTTATGATACCCATATCTTTAGGGTCGCTCAAGAACAAAAATGTCCAGCATTGTCAAGTTGTAGAGTAGGAGTGTCAATGAGGATTTTTTGGTATCTTTTCTAAGTAAACCTGAAGTTTTCTTTTCTCTGTCACTGTTGGAGAGGTTTTTATTTCATATAGGAGACAACTTGACCGCCACTTTTTTCTTGCTTTGGGATCTTTTCGCTTGTGGAGGGAGATCCAGGTTGTTGAGGTGTTATGTTAAAGCGCCAGGCTAGGGCCATGCCATGTTCGGCAATATGCACTCAGATACCGATGCAAGGACATGAATCTGATAGACATATCCACTCTTTCCAAGACACGTGCTGTATTGGTTAGATCGATTGATGTGTACAGTGGGCAGGCGGATAGATGAATATCTGCGTGTCGCCGACCTCTTGGGTGCTTGAGAATACAAGGTAGGGGAGGGCAGTCAGATGAAGTAGTAGAATGCAGCGCAAGAGATCTCTGCTTGGAGTCTTACAGGAGGGCTAGATGAGCGAGTTATGAGTCTGTAGGAGTTGTTGTTAAGGGAAAAAGGATGGCGAAGGAAGAAGAAACATGACCTCGACGATGCAGTGATTTTGTGATTTTGCGGTTTTGTGATGTAGTTAGGCTAGCCTGGGAAACCCAAACTTGGTTGATGTAGGCAACATGCACCTACTAACTAGCCATGCCTCTAGTTGATGTCGGTTGCTTCTAACACTTCCGCCTTTTCCTCTCGGGTTGCTGACGTCGATGCCAACGCACCACTTCCTTCACCCCTCCTTTATGCTGTTTATCTCCCTCCTTCCCCTCAATATCCTTGGAAAGACCGTGAAAATTTTACTATTTATTAGAGCAGGCCAGGAACAAAGCAAGTGGCATCAGAACAGCGAGAACAATGACAAATGGTTGGGGTTACAATAGGTCACAAAATGAGGAAAGGAGGATAGCAGACGGACATGAAATATGAGGGAAGGTTGGGCGGAGGCGTAGGTTTTGGGTTGGGCTTGTCTGGGCTTGTCTGGGCTGAATGGCAGAGTCAAGACAAAGGAAGATAGAAGATGGAAGAGAAGACCTACATATCGTGGCTGGGGTTCGTATGTGCGCGTGTGTATGTGTATGTGCATGTGTACGTGTGCCGTTAGGGTAGCAAACAAACAGGTTGTTTCATATCATTGTTATACTGTAGTATACAGGTCAAAGAAGGAAGAAAATAAAGTCAGGCCATAAAGCCATCATCTTTGGGTTCCCTGTTGTGAGCAGACAGACGGATGTCGGAGAGTATTTTGGTTGCCCGATGTTGATTTCCCATCGAGCCGAGGAGAAATGGGAAAAAAAAGCTAGGAGGGAAGGTTAAACGACAATAGAGAATATTACGTAGGTGGGGATGAGGCTGATTGCAAGTATAGGCAGTAAGAAACCTGTGGGTATTGAGTTTACAGTGGTACGACAAGGGGACTCTGGGATACAGTTGAGTACAGGGTGGAAGAGCATGGGGATGGCAGAAGAGCACAGGGGACGGTAGAAGAGTACAGGGGAAAGGGACACAGGAAAGTAGGGCTACAGAGGGCAGCCAAGGTCTGCGCACGCATCACATGCTGTATTTGCACAGCACTTTTTTATTTACCGAATTGGAGGTGTCGCATTATACAACTTAAAATGGCCGTACTATGGACATTTTGCATCATTATAGTATTGAACTTTTATACGAACTGCAAACGGGAGCCACTACTTTCATTTCCGTTGAGTGACGTCAAGAGAAGCCGTTGTTGGCCACTGGTAGGGGAGCTTGAACATACCCCTAAGCAGTCACGTGACTAACGGTCACTCTGCATTCAGCGTTTTGCTTGGGTGCCCTGATGTGTCTTTGACGCAGCAAGTTGTTTTTCTCTTCCAGTGCATCAACTGCCTAGGTCATCTGTATATTTACATGTTTAATTTAGAGAGTATATCGATGCGCTTCTTCCATGTATGCACCATGCATATGCACTCACTTATGTACCATCGTACCATCGTCCTACCCACCCTCTTCCTGATGTAGAGACAAGTCCGGATTAGAAAGAAGAAACAAGACAAACAACAACTGCAACGCAATGAAATCCCTGGCTTGCACACCCTCGCTATTTAATGTGATTGGTAGGACTCAGCCTGCCGACATTTTTCTGTCTAATGTGCTTGTTGTTTGTGCTTTGTTTTCCCTTGGTGACATGTAGGCTCTAGCTAGTCCCCTGAAAGGAAAAGAAGAAAGAAGCAAACTAATCAACATGGGACATATAATACAGCAACACAAGGAAAAAATAGCACAAGAATGATGAAGACAAATAAGAAAAGGGAAAGGCCTCGCTTTACACCATCAGTCTCTTTCTCGTGGTGGGCCTGTGCTGTTAGCCTGGACTGGCCCTTTTTGTCCTTCTCCGTCTTGTTCCCCATGTTTGCTTTGCCAATTTTTGTCTGGCCTTTTTTCTATTCATTTAAATTTTGAGCTTGGATAAGTTTTATGTAGCAGACACAATGGGTCAAGAAAGATATAGACAAGGCCTCAATTTTAGAAAGGGGAGGGCATGCCAAAGGTCAAAGGAGAGGTTGGAAGAGCAAGAGAGCTCGACCACATAATGTGTAACTAGGGGTGGGTTTGAGCAACGGTAGAGCTTCGTTTTAGTTTGTCATGAGGTCTACCATTTTCTGTTGTGTTGTGTTGTGTGCTCGTTATTGATAGAAGGAGCTTGTGGGTTGGTCTAAGAGGGATGATGACATCTGGCAGCGATACGTTTCCGTCTATTAGTTTTTCCCGTAGACGTTAAATATATTCAAGTTCAAGTTCCTTCTATTAGTCATGATGTAGAGTCTTTGGCTGACAGGCCGGTTTTTACGTGACAAGTAAGCAAGTACATTTGCGGCAGGTATATGCTACTAAAATTCTGATGCACTGGGCATAGAAAGATACAAGATGAATACAAAGTTGCAATCATTTGTACCAAAACTTTTGTGCTTTCTCCCCAAAAAAAGCTGAGCACAGTAAACGCCCGTATTTTTTTTCTTATTCTTATTTTTTACTCTTTCCTTTTTCCAGCCCTCTTTCCTGATATTTTCCTTCCCCCTCTTTACTGTGCCGTGCCACTTCCTTGCGCTTGTGTTGTCTCTTGCCGTTAAAAACACAAGCTCAAGCAACAAAAAAAAAGTCTACGGCTAAATTTTTTTTGTTCTTGTTAGGAGGGTAATTGCGAAGTGCTAGGCGTTGGACTCCCCTTTTGATTGGTTGTTCAAAATTCTTGGATTTTCATACTGAAAACAACTTCTGTTTTTTGAGCTAACAAAGGGTACAAAAATCAAATAGAACGAAGGAAGGGGAAAAGGCGGTTGTTGCCTCTTTGCTCCTGTGCTTCAAACAGGAAGCCAAGCTCCTTCCCATGCAAAACTGGGAAACCCCACAGCACACAAGCTTAGCTTTTATGCACAGGATTCGCATTTTCTCTCCCAATTTTTCTCCCTCTTTTTCTTCCCTTTATTTTCTTTGATAACACCATCAAATTTGCTCTTTTTTTTTTTTTTTGTCTTTTTGGCGTATTATTTTTTGAATCGTTTTCTAGAGTTCAAAACCGACGTTCGAAAAGAATATTTCAAAAATTACTTCCATCTATTTTCTTTCAATTAGAGCGGGCATTAACGTTCAACGACTTGCACTACCTTCTTTTTTCCACTATCAAATCTCAATGCCCAAGAAACCCGAAAACTCGTTCCAAAATTCATATTGTTGATCCTTCAGTCATTATTTTTGGTTTTATCCATCTTTTTTTCTTTTTTTCGGCTCTACTTCTTTATTTTTCTTCTTTTCGCCTGTAAAATTGCGCTCGCCTTTTCGATTTTGCTCTAGACTGGGTTTTTATTGGGCCACCGCTCATCCGTCGCCTTTCTGGAATTCCTTTAGACAACAACAAGCCATAAGTGTTTTGACTGCCCAACAACCATAACAATAACTACAACAACACGCTTTCCCTCTTTCTTGCAACAAAATCTCAACTTTTGTCTCTTTTTTTTTTTTTTTTTAAAAAAAAATATTTTCCCATTAGAAAAAAAGTTCATGAGGATACTTGCCCTTATCTTTTGCTCTCTGTGTCAATCGCATAACTTCAGCTTTTTATTCATTGGCCTGTCTGTCTTCAGTGTTGCTATTAGTCTTCACCTGCCTCCTACTGGGTCTCCTGAATCGTCATTGTTTTCGTCATTGAATCCACAAGCTCGACAGCACCTCTGGTAATTTTACCATCTAGTGGCATGCCTGAGCTCCTATATAACTAATAACGAGGCTGAATTCCTCCAGCAAGGTGAAAGTGTAAGTTCTGTTTGCCATTTCCTTCCCATGTCCTCACCTATGACTATCCTATTTGCCTCCTGCGTACTGGGCTGAGTCTCTGTCCTTCGTAGCTTGGCTTTTTGTTTGGTTTAACCCACTCCACTCCCTTTGTCATCTGTCGAGGCGGCATTCTCTGGCATGCCGGCAGACGAGCCAAGCCAATCAGCAACCCCCCATCTGACTGACAGCTTCCCATCCTCTTTCTATTGTGTTATAGTCCTTGTTCTTCAAAGTCGATTCGCCCTGTAACCCGATACTATGGCCTCAAGGCTCTCCCCGAATGCCTACTCTGGTGCCGCCTCTCCCTTAGATACAAGGGATTCATCAGTTACACATCAACCACCAACTCCCGCCTCTCCATCCACGCCTAGAAACACATCTGCTATTTCATCACAAGCGCGCCATACCTCTGATCACTCGAATTCGCGCATACTGTCCACATCCTTGAGCTCACAACGAACTACAAGAGTCCACCAAACTCATAAACCAAATCTTAGAATATCGTCACCTAGCAAAACCTATCGCTCATCACCTACGCATATTTCTGGCTCGCCATCTGGTCCCGCCTCCCATTTATCCTCAGGCCCTTCTGTCTCTGAAGCACCACGTGACGGTCCTCCCCGTTGGCCCGTGTCGCCTAGAATACGGTCGCCAGCTTTGAGTCAGGCTCAGCCCAACAATTCTTACAACTACATGATGCAACGCACCCAGCATAACGCGCCCGTACGCTATATTTCTTCTTCAGCAAACAGCTCGGCCTCAGAGATGTCAGAGAGTGATACAGATGATCATGAATCTGCTGGACTTCGTACACCTACCATGAACAACCCAAACCCGCTTGCTACTGTCCAGGAAGTGAGCCAGCCGAACTCTCCTGGCCATGTTACTCGGGACACTGCTATGACTGAAATTCATACCCATCTTGCTACCGATGACTCTCAGAACCAGGAGTTGCAAACACCACAAACACCAAGCTCTCAGGACTCTGACAATATGTCTGCTGCGAGTGTTCGCACCATCCGAGCAAGAAATGTTGCTTCTTACAATGATTCTGATCACACAGCCTCTCAAAACGATGCTAGAAAGCCATCAACTAGTGTTCCACAGCCTCCTATGATGTCACGGCAATCCAGTGCATATTCTACCTTCAATAAGACCAAGCCCACCACTGATGGCTCTTCTATGATTGTTGAAAGTGAAACCGTCACCTCTGTCCCCCAAATTGCTCTCGCTACGATTCCCCAAGGCCCTAGCGGCACTCTTCGCGCTATGCCTAGTACCGAAACGATTCGACCTAAAAAGGACCGCAAGAGACAAACGAGAAAGCAACCAATGAACCCAGGTATGAATAATCTAAGTAATAATTAGTGAGGAATCGTTCATAGATGTACTAATTTTCTTTATAGCTTCTTCTAAAGCGGAAGTGTTCGAGTATAAGGTCGCCAGCGCAGTCGACGAGGCCGATGATTCTGACTCTGACGAAACTTTTGTCTACGACTCAAACCCTCATGACGGCCCTCGGAGGTATCACCATTCTAGAACCCCAAGTACTACGTCCATGGCTAGTCAAGTTGATAGGCCTATGCGATCCATCCACAGTGTAATGGATGCCCCAGGCCCTTCAACATCTTCGAAAAAAAATATGAAGTTCGCCAATACTTACAATAATGCTTCGGATACCCTTACTGGCGACGAGGATGGTAGGGGGTCTAGCAGAAGCAATATCGGTTCTTCTCGGAACTCGACTCGTCACCAACATCACATGAACAAATATGGACGAAATCACAACACGCATGCCTCTTTGTTTGATAATGAGTCGCCATTCGCCAACCCTGCCCGGGCAAAAATGCAGGCCAACTCACGTCAAAACTCCGGGCCGCCTAGCCCTCGTTTCTTGACTTCGCGGTCCCAGGCCAGTCGCCAAACGGCCTCCTACAACTTGTCAAATGCTTATGATATGGATGAAACTGGGCCTGATGATGAACGTACACCTTTGATTTCTTACTCTCGGCCAAACCGCCCCGGACGTCAGAGCCGCCGTGGGCCAACACCGCGCCACATTGAATCCCAAAACTACAGGAGCCGTCCCTCAGCCCTTAACCGTTTGGCTGCTTGTCTCGTAGTTACCATGATGGTTCTAGTAGTCATTACTGGTGCTATTGGCTTTATGTTTGCTACTTCGCAGCCGCTTACGGATATTAAGCTTGTTGCTATTGAAAACGTCCTTGCTAGTGAGCCCGAACTCATGTTCGATCTCACTATCCGTGCGCATAATCCTAACATTGTGGTTGTTACTATTGATAATGCCAATTTGGAAATATTTGCAAAGTCTGTCCATGCTGGTACAGATGCTGATTGGTACAATAGTCCTAGTGGCAGTCCTGGTGATAAGTTTAAGTTCGAGACCCTGGATGAGAAGGAAGTCCACACCGAAGACGATCCCCCCGATGACATGCCCGACGAGTCAGCACCAAACATGCGCTTAGGAACTATCCAGGAATTTGATAGTCCCTTATCTTTTGAGGGCCTATTCTTCCACAAGGGTCTTTCTGTGTCTACTGGGGGCGTGAGGCTTCCACTTCCTGGTAACTCGACTACTGGAGGCTCTGAACGTTGGGGAAAGGTTATCCAAGATGATTTTGATCTTATCGTCAAGGGTATCATCAAATACTATCTCCCGCTAAGCCAAAGGGTGCGAAGTGTGTCTATATCAGGTCGTACCCGCGTCAAGCCAAACTCTGCCAGCAACCCATCCTTGAAGCCTAACATCACCATGGCTGGGTCGCCGGGCCTCTGAGGGGGTCTTTTTCCCTTCTTCCACTCTTTAATCTCGCCGTTTTCCTTTGTAATCCTATGCTTTGTGCGTGTCATTTCTCGATCAACTTCGCATTGTATATTCCCTCTCTATGATGTTTTTTTTTCTTTTTTTTTTTCCTTTCCTCCCATTACACGATGTGTCACTGGCTAAGCTGCTTTTGTCTGATGCAAGACAGACTGCTGGATGACTGCTGGCCGACCGCCATTTTATGAAGAACATGACCAGCCCTTGTTTTCCTTTCTGTTTGTTTTTATTCCCCTCTTCGTTCTACGTTGCTTTTTCTCTTCTCTCGAGGATGCTCAAAGTTTTCTTTCTTGGGTTGCTTGTCCCTTGTTTACTTTATGCAGAACTTGGACTGCAGATTGAACCTTTCATGATGACCAAGGGCATGAAAAAGGCTTTGGGCTATTTTATATCCATTTAACCTCGAATATGGAACGAGGACGGTGAAAATATGCGTCTTTGGCCCTGAGCCTTATGCTGGATCTTCTATGCTGTGTTCTGAGCTAGAAGAGTGTCAGATTTGCTTGATGTCGTTGACTAGTTGTCTGTTATCTTGATTTTCTTTTTCTTTCATGCTTCAAAGATGCATTTGCTTTTGTGTTTCTTATACTTGCGTCAGACTACACAGCACATTCATTTGTTTTCTCTTGCAACTTGCTTGTCACTGCAATTGTATATCTTTGTTTTGCTTGCACTCGTTGCGGCGAGTTAATTACACACATACATAGAACTTATGAGTTTATAAAACAATGAGATATAACCAGAAAGACGATGGCGAGTATTACAGCGAAAGGTGTTTGTTTGTTTGTTTTTATTCTTTAACGTCTACCTACGTATGTACGTATGCATTTTTTAGCGTCTACCAACTGGTTTTCCACAGCAATACGTTGGGATGTTCTGGATGGAAAAGGAGTAGGAGGATGTCGTACTCCGACACCTTCTCGCCGGGGTTGGCCACCAATGCCCCCAGCAAAAAGTGTGAGTGGATGCTTGTGGTAAGAGAAAGACAAAGAGCAGCGTAGATAGCCTAGTCTTTGCTTGTAGAGAGTTTAGCCAAAAAAAGAGGTCGAATGGTTCGTGGTCATCCAGATGATCTGGAGCACTGGGAATTGAGCCCAATGCGGGGGTCGAACCCGCAACCTTGAGATTAAGAGTCTCACGCTCTACCGATTGAGCTAACCGGGCGGGGATTTTTCGCTGAGGACTTCGGCCGTATAGGATCTGATGAATTTTGAAATCCGGCGGTTGTCGGCGATGACAACTCTCCCTCCTACAACCCTCGGGGGGGTACCTTTGAGGTCTGGCGCCTCCCCTTCTTCCGGGCTGCTAGAGGACGACGCCTATGACACTGATAAGCGTCTTTCATTCTTTTCTTTTTCTTTGAC
>JAOSLS010000060.1:0-116203 GCA_026419805.1 Ceratocystis colombiana | reverse complement strand
TATGGAATCCAAGACTGGTTTGATGATAGATCAAGAGACAATTTCAGAACTCCTATCTAAGGTAGAGCACCTTGAACTCCAACTCTATAACACCAGATGCCCTGCCCTCCCTGATATAGAAAAATATAATGGAAAAAGTATATTCCAGCTGAAGTCTTTCATAGTAGAGCTGAAGAATAAGTATATATAGGATAGTGAAGTGCTTAGTAGTGATAAAGGTTTTATCCACTACACCTATAGCTGCCTGATAGGTAAGGTGAGGAATAGGGTGTCCCCCTATATCAAAACCTACCTAATAATAAAGGATAGTAAAAAGGCCCTTAAAGCCTTCTATACCCTTCTAGAGGATACCTTCTTAGATCCTAGTGTAGTGTATTATGCTATCTAAAGAGCTATGACCCTATTAATAGGGTAGTGTATAGTATTAGACTATATTATAGAAGCTGAACTAATCTTCCTTGAGGCCAATAGCTCTAGCTAGCCTAATAATATCAAGATCTTATATATAGAGCAAGGGCTATCAGTAGAGCTCATAGATAGGATAGTATTAATAAAAGAGTACACCTCCTTTATTAAGTATAAGAAGGACCTACTTATATTAGGGGCTAGCTTAGTAGCTAGAAGAAATAGAGGGTTAGGAAACTGACCTTAGCCACCTCAACTAAGCACCTAGAGTAGGAATGACAAAAGCTATACTAGAGGCACTAGAGACTAAACTAGGTCTACCTCTTTGTCATCCTCTAGCTAAAAGAGAGTACACTAGGTCCCTAAGGAAGAGATTGATAAATTGTAAGGGCCTTGTCTTGCAAGAATCAATGAAGTACAGCAGAAACAAATATATTCTGATAGGGAAAGAAAGGAACTAAACTAAGTCTAAAATTAACTGCTAACCTTTGCCATATTAGTATTTTGAGAGAGGCACAAATAATTATTCAGCCTTTTAGGGCTAGTATACTTGTGCTCCTCCAACAGATAGGTTGAAAAGTCTTTAGACTCTATTTGGGTTTTCCAAACCCTAACATCAGCCTCCTTTCCCTTCTAGCCATCTTTCCAGTGCAACTGTGTCTTCCAGGGCTTCTCTTGGTTCCCAGGTAGGATCAGGGAAACCTGTCCATTTCACCAGGTATTATACTTCCCTCTTGCCATTGGAAGGACACTCCTGGATTATATCTTCCACTTCCCATTCTTCTACACTATTGATTTTGACTAGGCCTAGTGTACTGTCTGTAGTGTAGGTATTCTAGGAGGGAAAAGCATCATTTAGGAAATGCCTTAACCTATCTATATGAAAAATGTCATGACCTCTGGCTCCCTATAGGTCTAACCTGTAGTTGTGGGAACCCACTTCTTCCAAGACTTGCAGCTTCTGGTATCAGGGTCTCAATTTTCAGCCTAGGCCTTCTTACTGTATAGTGTGTGAGCTCTTAGATAACCAAACCTAGTCTCCAGGTTGGAATTAGTGATAGGGCTATCTGTGTAGGTTTGCTCATTCCTCCATGTCTAATCTAGCAGTGCTCAGTGCAGATTGCACCCACTTTGCTTGGTCAGCCAGGCTTTTCATTATCCTAGTGGCTTATGCCACTGGGCTCTGGTTTTGGTCTAGTGGTAGTGTCAGGGGGGCAATTGCTTCTGGCTGTAACTGGACAGGTTCTGGATCAAAACCATGGGACATTGCAAAGGGTGATGTTTCAGTGGAGGAAGAAGTGGCTACATTCAATGTGAATTCAACTATTGGGAGGCAGGTGAGCTAGTCTAGGCATTCTATCAGCAGTTTTGATAATTTTACTTTGATTTCAGCATTTACCCTTTCTGTAGCTCCATTTGACTAGGGGTGATATACAGTGGTCAATTGTCAGTTTATTTTCAGTGTTGTTGTCAGGTGCTTCCAAAACATATTAGTGAATTGCCTGTCTGATGTGATGCTCTGGGGTAGGCCATGTCTTGGGTAGTAGTACTCAAGGAAATGTGTTGATAGGTATTTGATGTCCAGGCTGTGGTGTCACAGTACACTAGTGTCTTCTGCATAACCATTACTATACGCTAGCGTTCCTGCATAATGTAACAGCACACTAGTGTCCTCTGCATAACCACTGTCCATCATGGCATGATACTGTCTTCTGCATGACTACTGTTTCTGCATGACCACTGTTTCCACACTACTTTAGTGTTCCCTGCATGACTGCTGTCCTGCTCAAGGCTGGAGCCTTGCTCACCACTACCAACCTCACACCTCACTGTAGATCTTGTTGACTATAACTCGTGTAGATATATAGACTAGATAGAACCTCCCTCTGTTACCTGAATGTTGCTCCCCAAGCAATGTCCTTGTCTCCTTCCCTGAATATACTGAACTTCCTGTCCCTGTCTTCTGTCCTGGTATCTGTTACCATCCTGAACATCCTGTCCTGCCTGTCCTCGTCCCTGTCTACCTGTCCTGCCTGTCCTGTCTTTGAGCTATTGGGTTAGTCTCATAGAACCTTCCTGCCTGTCCGTGACATGTGGCATAGTATCAGTATGTAAGGGAGTGAATCAAACAAAAGGATGTATTGGCATAAGAACAGAAACAATCGTTGAAGAAGCAAGAACTAACTAATACTACAGATGATGGAGGGTTCTACGCTACTTTATACTGAAGAAAGATGGACTGCTTCTTGCTGAAGGTCTAGACCCCTGGGACCATTCCAGGAGAGAGGTCTTAATGAATATGCTGTCTCCAGCGATTGCGTCTGAGACATGTCCAATGAATAGGCTGTTTCCGGTGGTTGTGTCTAAGGCATGCCCCAATGAATAGGCTGTTTCTGGTGACTGCATCTAAAGCAGGCCCTGAACAGATATGCTGTCTCAGGGGGATTGTGACTAAGGGAAAGGCCCTAGGCAAAGCCTCTATGGGTTGCAGACCCTAACACAGTATTATTCCCTTTGAGAGATGATCTACAATTGTCATGACATGCTTATATGATTTTCCTTCTCTTTTACAAGTGGGGAGAGGTCCTATCAGGTCTAGACCAATGTCTTGCTATATACAGTCAGGGATAGGAAGAGGTTTCAGCAGTCCTTGTTTCATTTAATACATGATATTAGTGCTACCACATATTTTACAGTTTCAGCAGAAGTGTTTGACATCTGAGGTATAGTGTAGCTAGAAATAGGTTTTTAAGACCTCTTGACACATGACTCTCTGTCTAGGGTGGATGAGTATTGCTGAGTCATGTATTTCCTATAGTACATTGGTTCATAGTGGTTCCTAATTTAGTAGCCAAAGTTGAGATCTGAAGCAGAGGCAACCTTGTGAGTCTAGAGAGCATTCTGACAGTGACACTCTCTAGTGGTTCTTCAGGTTCTCAGGCCATGTTAGGGATCCTGAGGCAATGATAGTGCAGGCAAGTGAGTAGTCTATGTCTTCAGACAGTGCTTAGTTCTAGAGTGTAGACAGGTTTTCTTATTAGAATAGGGATAGTATCAATAGAGAGGGTGTATGGACAGGTCAGATGTATAGCAAGCCATCTTCACCTTGGGTCAGTAGCTGCTGGTGGTGTGCTTTCAGTCAAGGGTCTTCTATGTCCTAAGGCATGTGTAGTTAGGACAGTGCATCTAGGAGTGGGGATAGTTTTCCTAGGCAGTGCTCTAAAGCTAGGTTGAACTCTGAAAGTAAGGTTGCCTATCTAGCTTGTCATTCTGACAGTTGTTGTATAGTTGTAAAATAGAGCAGGTTTTAGTGGTCTATCAGGACCTTGACAGGGCCTTGGGTTCCCTGGAGTTCTCCTCACCATTCCTTGAGGGCTTGTATGATTGCAAGCATTTCTTTATCATGGATTTCATAGTTTACTTCTAAGGGTGACATTTTTTAGCTGATATATACTATTGGGTGCATCCCATCTAGGTGTTCTTAGAGAAGGACAGCCCTAGTGCTATAACCTGATGCATCTGCTTTGACAGTGGTGGGAAGAATGTGATTGAATAAGCATAGTATAGGGGCAGAGCAGAAAGCATCTTTCAGTTGGGTGAAGGCATGTTCACAGTCATCAGACTATAGAAAAGGGGAATGCTTCCCTGTCAGTGCATTGAGGGGTCCTGCAATGTTAGGGTCTGCAACCCATAGAGGCTTTGCCTAGGGCCTTTCCCTTAGTCACAATCCCCCTGAGACAGCATATCCATTCAGGGCCTGCTTTAGATGCAGTCACTGGAAACAGCCTATTCATTGGGGCATGCCTTAGACACAACCACCAGAAACAGCCTATTCATTAGACATGTCTCAGACATAATCACTGGAGACAGCATATTCATTAAGACCTCTCTCCTGGAATGGTCCCAGGGGTCTAGACCTTCAGTAAGAAGCAGTCCATCTTTCTTCAGTATAAAGTAGCATAGAACCCTCCATCATCTATAGTATTAGTTAGTTCTTACTTCTTCAATGATTGTTTCTGTTCTTATGCCAATACATCCTTTTGTTTGATTCACTCCCTTACATCATAATCATTCCTCTTACTGATTGAGTGACACCAGCACTACAAGGAATATACTTACAAAACAGAAGACATGGAATCCATAGAAGACATAGAACCCATAGAACCTATGGACCCTATGAAAGACACAGAACCCACAGAAGACACAGAACCCATAGAACCCATACCACAATGAACCCCCAAGTGCCAGAGAATGCCCCTCAGGCTTCTCCTATGGAAGCAGACCCCCTAACAGTAGCCCACACCACTGCTCTAGAAGTAGTAGATGAAGCAGTCAAAGCTCATGTAAACTACCTCTGCCATATCACACAACTCTAGGCTGTAGTTGAAGCCAAAGGATAGTCATTTACACAATTCAAACACCTCTTAGGATTGCCTACACAGAAGACTATAGGGAGCACCTCATATCACCCTAAGATAGAGGCTCCTACATTCAAGGGAGATCTTAAGGATTTCCCAACATACTACCAACACCTCTGAATGAAGTGGGAGGTTGACAAGGAATTCCTAAATGCTAATAAGGAGTTCATTGCCATAGTAATCAACAAACTCAAAGGACCTGCTACATATTATACCACAGCACAGGTCCAATGCCTAGATGTAGCCTACCTCCTCTCAGAAGAATCTTTCCTAAAGATGATATATACTAAGTACTATGACCCAATAGTAGTAGGCAAGGCCTGCTATACTCTATATCAACTCCACCAAGGAAACAAGTCATTTGACACCTACCTATAGTGGTTTGAAGAGCTCTTATACCTCTCAGGTTACAATGAGTTCACTAACTACTAAAAAATCAAACTCCTGAAGACTTCTATCTCCCTAAAGATCATAGATGTCTTATACTACTATTTTACAATTCTACCCAAGGAATATAACACATAGGTACTACAGGTCTGAGAGCTTTGGTAAGAGATGTAAGCAGTTGACTAGTACAAGGCCTGCCATACAGCCTTAGTGTCATCTTCATGTCCTGGCCCATCACAGAGGGCCCTACCAGCCCCTAGAGAGCCTCCTACAACTGCCAAAGGAGATGACCATATGGACTGGACACAGACATACACAGTGCACAACTCCAAAGGTCAATACTGACAAGCAGTCTAGGTCTCAGATGAAGTCCTTGCCCAATACCATCAGGATAGACTGTGTTTCTGCTATGGGGCCTCAGGACATACTATCAGCAGCTGCCCCTATGCCCCCCCTATTCACCCATTAGAAAGAAAGGCCCAGGTGTCCTGTGTGATAGCCCAGCCCCCTTTAGTCATGGACTCTGATACTGAAGGTTCAGAAGATGAGTTACCTGGCCTATAGGCTAGGACCCTGGGAAAAGAGTACCCTCTATAGACAGTTGCCTTCAGAGGAAAGAGACACTGCCAGAAGAGCTGCCAACACATTATGAGAAATTAGAGGTTGGAGGTTCCTTGGAAGTAGACATAGTAGTTAATGGATTCTATCCAACCACTGCTTTAGTAGACTCAGGGAATATAACCTCTATCATTATACCTGATCATATGTGTAAACAGCTTGACCTATACAGATCTGCACTCATCACCCCACTACATCTAGCCCTATTTAATGACTAACCTACTTCAACAGTGACTGAAGTTGCCCACTTCCTCATAGACATTGGGGGACTAGAGGAATAGGTTTCAGCACTAGTCATCCCAAACATGAAACAGGATGAAATCCTCATTGGCTACCCATAGTGTAAAGCACACTCAGCTATGATCAACTATGAGCACAACTGACTAATCTTCCCCCACTTCTCTATTCCCCACTCCTCCTAGGCCAAGGTACCTAGGAGACCCTGAGAGATCTACATAGCACAGGTGCAGAACAGTGTATAAACCATAGCATAATGGGAAACCCCAGAACACCTACCAGTATTCACAGTGTCCCTCAAGGATATCAACCTAGCTCTTCACAAGTTAGCTAAGGAAGAGGGACTAGTTGACCTGAGCTAGGTAGACAAGATTCCCCTATGGGTGACCCCTGATAACTACATCACTTTCAATCCTGAAGCCCTATACACATACTGACTTCCCCCTTTGAGAAAGGGAATAAACCACAAGATCAACCTCACAGTTCCTGACAGTGAGGCCCCCTAGGGCCCCCTGTATAAAATGTCACATGAGGAACTACTTGTGCTCTGCCAGACCCTCCTGAACCTATTGAAGAAGAAATTCATCTGAATCAGTAGCTCTACTGCTACTGCCCTAATCCTGTTTGTCCAGAAACCTAGGGGAGGCTTATGCTTCTGTATTGACTACTGAGCACTGAATAAATGCATGGAAAAGGATTATTTCCCCCTTCCTAAGTTCAATGAAACCCTGTGTAGAATCCATAAAGTGTAATAGTTCACTAAGTTTAATGTGGTCTCAGCATTCCACAACATCTGTATTGAGCCAGGAGACAAGTGGAAGACTGCATTCTATACCAGGCTAGGGAGTTTTGAGTGGAATGTAATGCCATTTGGGTTGGCTAATGCCCTAGCACAGTTCTAGCACTTCCTAAACTCAGTATTACAGGAGTACCTAGATGACTTTTACTCAGTATATGTAGATGATGTACTAGTCTTCTCAGAAGGTTCACTGGAGGATCACTACAGGAAGGCTAACCAGGTCCTTGAGAAACTAGTTCACACTGGCCTCACAGTTGACATTGACAAGTGTGTATTCACTGTTCAAGAAGTCAAGTATCTAGGCTATATTCTCACACTAGGGAGAGCTAAGATAGACTATGTGAAAGTCACAGCTATGAAAGAATGGGAAGTCCCTACCACACATAAGGAAGTACAGTCCTTCATAGGTTTTATGAATTTCTACTGGATCTTCATCAAAGACTTTTCAGCACTGGCCTGTCCATTAGTAGAGCTAATAGCTGCAAAGAACCCATTTGTATAGTCCCTAGAAGCTGAGAAAGCCTTCCAAAATCTCAAAGATACATTTTGCTCTACCCCTATCCTGAAAACCTTTGACCATGACCTACCAATAACACTGGAAGCAGATTCATCAGGTTATAGCACAGGTACTGTCCTCCTTCAACAACATAGTAAACAGCTGTTCCTATGTATATACCTCAGTAAGAAGTTATCACCAGCAGAAGCCAACTACAAGATCCATGACAAAGAGTTACTAGTGATCATAAGGGCTCTCAAGGAATGGAGGGGAGAACTGAAAGGGGCCCAACACCCTATACATGTACTAACCAACCACTAAAACCTCATGCACTTTACAGAGACCTGCCAGCTCACAGAACAGCAAGCTCAATAGGCCCTACTTCTATTGGAATATAACCTTGAGCTTGAACACCACCCTAGGAAGCTGTCCCCCCTCCCTGACACACTGTCCCACTTGAATACACCTAAAGATGCCAATGACCCCTGTATCACTGCATAGAAGCACCAACTGCTCCAGCTGGATAGAAACAGGTTAATGAAAGTACAGTGAGTCAAAGTGTCTAATGAGTTACCTACCTCCCCCTTCCACAGTGCCCCCCTATACAAGCTATAGGAAGAAGCCATCAAATCTGATGATACATACTCCCTTGTATAAAGCATAGTAGCTACAGGAGCACTATGCTAGCCAGAGGCCCTCAAAGGTACATAGAAAGTCTCTATATCAGAATATACCCTTGACATAGCAGAATGCCTCCACTAGTGCAACTGAATTTGGATACCAGTGTCAGAGCCCCTCTACACAGGACTACTACAGGCAATCCACAACTCTACAGTGTTAATTCACCTAGGAAAAAGGACAATAGTCTCTGAGTTAGCTAAACAGTACTTCTGGCTACATTATACAGAAGATACTACACACTTCTGCTATAACTGTGAGTTATATAGAAGTGTGAATGCATAGCAGTAGATGAAGCAAGGGCTACTGAAGGGACTGCCTATGCTAGATCAGATATAGTAGGATATTAGGCTTGACATGGTAGGCCTATTAGCTGTAGTAGAGTGGGATGGGCACTCTTACCAGTACATTATGACACTCATTGACCACCTCTCCAAGGGAGTAATCCTAATCCCATGCCACTCTATAGACATCCTATACCTAGCAGGACAGTTCTTAGAGCACTACTACCCTCACTATAGTCTCCCTATAACAATTACATCAGATAGACAGTTCACAGGTGTATTCTAGAGGCATCTCTATACTATGCTACAAGTAGAACACCACCTCTCCACAGCTTATCACCTATAGATGAATGGAGCTACAGAAAGAGTCAATAGTGAGATCAAGACAAAACTAACTAAGCTCCTCTATAAACATGAGGATTAGTTAAGCTGCCTGCCATTAGTGGAATTCACCCTTAACACAGCCACCAGCTCTACAACAAACACCTCTGCATTTACCATGTGTTATAGTTATAATCCAGACCTAGTGGAACTCAACCTATCTACACTGAACTCCCTTGAATCCCTAGACCTGAAGAATGACAGCCCTATAGCACAGGCTATACAGGTGCTCCAGAGCCTCTGAGACATAGTAACATAGGCCTGAGCTGCACTATCTAATGCCTGAGTCACTATAGAGGAGCAGAGCAACCAGAAGTGTCTCCCACACTAACACTTCAAGGCAGGTGATTAGGTTTAGGTCTCAAAGAGTTCACACACATAACAATAAGAAGGACCAGGGTATAAACTATAGCCTTGATACACTAAGGCCCAGGTCAAGGAACCAGTGGGAACACACACCTACTAGCTCAACATACAAGGGGCCTGAGGCCATGATGTGTTCTATACTGATTGACTACATTATATCAGTTCAGACCTATTCCCATCACAAGACATACATCCAGTTGAACTAGATCCAGTGATAGTAGATGGTATACTAGAATAGGAAGTAGAGAAGATCTTAGGACACTGCCCTACCAGCTATACTTGAGAGGAAAGCTACTACATCAAGTGGTGAGGCTATTAGAAAGCAACTTAGGAGCCAGTATCTGCACTAGAGGATACAGAAGCATTAGAAGTTTATTTACATAAAGAAGGAAGGATCTGAGTATCTGATTGACAAGAAGTTCACCACCCTGCCTCTCCCACCCATTAGGGGAAAAAGAAAAGGAGGAGGGGCTGATGTTAGGGTCTGCAACCCATAGAGGCTTTGCCTAGGGCCTTTCCCTTAGTCACAATCCCCCTGAGACAGCATATCCATTCAGGGCCTGCTTTAGATGCAGTCACTAGAAACAGCCTATTCATTGGGGCATGCCTTAGACACAACCACTAGAAACAGCCTATTCATCAGACATGTCTCAGACACAATCACTGGAGACAGCATATTCATTAAGACCTCTCTCCTGGAATGGTCCTGGGGGTCTAGACCTTCAGCAAGAAGCAGTCCATCTTTCTTCAGTATAAAGTAGTGTAGAACCCTCCATCATCTGTAGTATTAGTTAGTTCTTGCTTCTTCAATGATTGTTTCTGTTCTTATGCCAATACATCCTTTTGTTTGATTCACTCCCTTACATGCAATAGTAGCAAAGTCTTTAATGAATGGGTGGTAAAAGTTTGCAAAACCTAGAAATCCTCTAACATCTTTCTTGTTCTTAGGAGTAGGCCATTCTTTGACTGCTTGGACTTTTGCTAGGTCTATAGTTGTCTTTCCTAGTTGGATAATGTATCCTAAGTACTTGACTTCTTTGGTTGTAAATTCACACTTGTCTATGTCCACAGTCAGTCCTGCTCCAACTAGCTTGGTTAGGACTTTATTCACTTGTTCATGATGTTCTTCAAGGGTACTATCTGTAAAGACCAAAATGTCATCAATATAGGCAGAATAGAATACATCTAGGTACTCTTATAGCACTATGTTTAGGAAACACTAGAACTAGGCAGGAGCATTAGACAGACCAAATAGCATGATATTCCACTCAAAGGAACCCAAGCAGGTGTGAAAAGCTATTTTCCATTCATGTCCTAGTTCAATTTAGACATTGTGGAATGCAGCTACTACATCAAGCTTTGTAAACCATTTTACTTAGCTGACTTGTCAGAGGGTTTCTCTGAAGTTTGGTAAGGGATAGTAGTCCTTTTTCATTATTTTGTTAAGCAACCTATAGTCAATACAGAACCTCAGCCCACCACCTGGCTTTTTGACAAACAATATTAGGGCTATTGCTATTGAGCTGCTTATCTGGATGAACTTTTTGTTGAGTAGGTTGAGTAGTGTTTTCCAGAGGACAATCAGTTCATCATAGGAGAGACTATACAATGGACCCCAGGGTGCTTCAGAGTCTAGGACTATGAGGTTGATCTCATAGTTCATCCCAGGTCAGAGGGGAGGGAGGTGGCATGAGTAAAGGGCTTCTGGGTTGAATACAATGACATTTTCTATAGTGATCTAGCCTAGGACTTTAGCTTTCTATTCATCTGAGTAGGGCTCCTCTTCTTTAGCTAGCTTTTCCAGGGTATGATTGATGTCTTATAGACTTGCTATAAAGACTTTGAGGTCATGGTTCTAAATTTTACATATATAGGCCACTTTCAGTTCAGTTGGGTTGCCATGTTCTAAGGAGGTTATTGACTATAGTATTGAAAAATTCTGAAAGATAAGACAGTGGTTTACATAATCTATACTTACTTTGTAGTGGTGTAACCATAGGTATCCTATCATTATTTCTTCTTCATAGATGTCTAGTACCACTAGTGCAAATACTTCTTCTCTGATTCTACCTAGATCTATTTCTAGTTTAGTAGCTTGTATAGTGATAGAGGCAGGTTGGTCATTGAAAGGTTTTAGAGACAGGGGGGAGGTGAGCACTAAGCAGGGGAGTTTACATTTCTTCACAAGTTTCTCAGATACAATTATAGACACTGTGTTGCCTGTGTCCACTAGTGCAACTGCAGGATAGTTATTATTTATTACTATGTCTACATTGAGGGCTCCTTTAATGAGTAGAGGAGTTAGGGAGGGAAGAGAAGAGGGAGAAGAAGAGAATACATTCCTTACTACTAACTTCCTCTGGTTATGACTATAACCAGAGGGGGCTAGTTTTCTAACAGATTGTCATTGTCCTCCAGAACTATGTTGTCATCAAAAGGTGGGGCTACTGCTGTTTTACAGGCATTCAGCTCCTAGGGCTTCAGGCCAACTCTATAAGGGCACTGACAGACAAAGTGTTTAGATGAACTACAGTGGAGGCACTTCCTGTCCTGCTTTCATTGTTCTCACACTTCTATAGAAACCCATTTCACTTTGGGATAGTCTGACTACTAGTCAGAGGACACTTGGCAGGTGCACTCCTAATCTATAGTGTCTAGGTTGCACTAGGGTGCAGTTGTAGTGGGGAGAGAGGTTAATAGCCTGTCATCCTCTCTCTGTTATAATAGCATTTAGGAGGTGTGTACTACTGTCTTCTTATATTCCTTGTAGTCCATCAGGGGAAGGTTGCTTTAGATCTATCAATGGAGAGTAGGGTCAAGGCTTTGTCTGAACTAGAGAATTTTCTAGCTATAGTGTAGGTCATCACCCTGAGCAAGGCTGAGGAGGTCATCAAACTTTTGGATATAGTCATTAATCTTTGACTTTCCTTAGTGGATTGTCTAGATCTTCAGTAGGGCCTTCTCCTTAGCTACAGGGTCTTCAAAAGCCTTCTAGAGTTCTTCAAGGAAAGTATTACATGTGCTAGAGGCATTGTAGAGTTTAGTGTTGAGTATCCTCTTGATTCAGTTGTAAGCTGAGTTAGCTGCACTGAGGTACACCAGGGTTGTGAACTCACTGTCTGGAATGTGTGTTTTCTTGATTTCCCAAACACACTTTACTTAATCAAACCAGATAGTAAACTCATCTGGGTCAGTAGTAGTGAGTTTTGGGATCTTAGTTGAACCTCTTGCCACAGGTGATCCCAGCAAGCTATTATACTATGTGTTGAGTAGTTCAAGGGTACCATTAAGCATCTGAACCTATTGCTCCAGTTGCTACTCCCTAGAAAGGGGTGGAGCTTGTTATTGCTATTGCTGTTGTTGTTGTTGTTGTTCTGCCATGTTAGTGTTAGGCTAGAGGGGGGGGGGGGGGGGGCTGATACAACTTATAGCTAGAAATAATCAGTGAACCAGTAAAATATTTTGAAACCAATGATGTGAGCAATCCAGTGTGACCAGTAACCAGTAAAAATTGTGGGAGCCAGTAAGAAAAAAAGATCAGAATATGATGTAAGGGCCTTGTCTTATGAGAATCAATGAAGTACAGCAGAAACAAATATATTCTGATAGGGAAAGAAAGGAACTAAACTAAGTCTAAAATTAACTGCTAACCTTTGCTATATTAGTATTTTGAGAGAGGCATAAATAATTATTCAGCCTTTTAGGGCTAGTATGCTTGTGCTCCTCCAATAGATAGGTTGAAAAGTCTTTAGACTCTATTTGGGTTTTCCAAACCCTAACAATTGTTGCTGGTGCTAGATGATGATGTCTCAAGGACTATACCTTAAAGTGATTTATTCTTAAAGAAACTGAGGAGAGAAGGGAAATAAGAAAAGAACTAAAGACTAGAGTATTCCTCCTTTTAAGTACTGTGATGATTTGCTCAGTACACATCTCCCTTTCACATGATCCTTTCCTATACCCTTGCTTGATCTCCTCATAGGTGCCTAGCCTATAACATCACCCCCCTCCTTTCTTAGGACAACATCCTCTTGTCATAGGAGGTCCATTGTTTTCCAAGATCAGGCCCTACTTTGCTTCCTAGTGGTCTAATGCTTAGGTGTCTTTGATGTTGTCTAGGGGTACCTATGTTGGATTATCCTAACCTAACTATTTTACTAAGGCTTTTCAGTTATTTCCTTTGCCTCAGGCATGCACTATGTCCTCCACTGCCCATTCTTCCTCTCCATCTTCATTTACTATGCCTAGGGGTTCCTCTAGAGCTTGTTGCTGACTGGGAAGTAGGTCTTTTATAGCTTTTTCCATATAGTCTATATAGAATACATTGTGTATTCCTTTAGGGACATCTAGTTCTACTGTCAGAGGTGTTAGCATCCCTATGACTATGAACTTTCAGTGTAGCTAGTCTAGCTTATAGGATGTTCTTATCATCTAGAGGTTCCTCATAGTGAGCTAGACTTGATTACTAATTTAGTATAGCTCTATAGGATATTGAGGTCAGTCTTCTAGGTATTGCTAAGCTACTGCTAGAGCACTGGCTATCATGTCATTTATATCTACTATGTACTCTACTAATGCTTCTACATGTCTATAGTTTAAACCTTCTACACTATGCTCTGTTTCAGGTATAGCCACTTGGATTAGGTCTATATAGTACCTATGATTTACAAAGAAGGGGCTAATATTTACTCATAGTACTAATAGTCAGTTATTAATGGCTAGTATAGCTAATAGGAGTAGCTTGTCCTAGTCTAACTGTGTAAAGTTGATAAATACCTGTAAATAGGCCTGGATCTCTTGGTTTACCCTCTCTATACCTCTATTTAACTATGGATAGTAGGCTATTGTCAGCTTCTGTTCTACTCCTAGTAGTTTACATAGATATCTCTAGAAACCACTTGTGAATTAGGGCCCTCTATCTGAGATAATAGAATTAGGGAGGCTATAGTGACTATAATGATATTCACTGAAATAGGTGATAACTATTTCAGTCTAGATGTTTAGTAGGGCATGTAGAGTAATACTTCCTATGAGCCTATCAGTGATAACTATAATGTATTCATTACCTGTGTCATCATACTTTAGGAGGGGTCCTATAAAGTCTATTGAGACTTGTTTCTATTGTCAGTCTAGGATAGGAAGGGGTTAGAGGATGCCTTGTTTCTTCTATCTCTAGACTTTTCCTTTTCCATAAGTGTTATAATTATGTATAAACTGCCTGACATCTGAATTTAGACCTAGCTAATAAAATTACTGATGTAGGATCTCAATTGTGCTATCCTGTCCTAGGTGGCCTGTTACTTAGCTGTCATGAGCTTCCTGTAAAAGTCTAGTTCTCAAGGGTTTAGAGTTTAGTATCTATAGCCTATCTCTATAGAATAGATAGCTATCTTTCTCACTAAAGTCCCCTGGTTGTCCCTATATGTCTTTAGGCATCTTGGTGGAGTCTTGATTTCAAAGGGTGTTCTAAATAGCTTCTATGTCTATATCTTCTTTTATAGCCTTTTCCTATAAGTTCTGGAGGTCTGCTTTCTCAAATAGGTTACTTAGGGTTTGGGTAGGCATTGTGTAGAGATAGTTGACTTGAAGGGGTTTCTACAGCTGAAGTTCTCACCCTTCTCTTAGATCCTCTAGTTCATCCTGTTCTCTCCTGGAAAGTACATTAGTAGCTTGATCAAGGTGTCCTAGGTAGTGTATAACCTTGAAGGGGGGTAGGGATTATAAGAATTCAGACTATCTCACTTGTCTTTCATTGAGCAACTGTTTCTTAGTGAAATATTCCAAGTTCTTATGATCTGTGATAAGGTTGAAGCCTACTAGGCCTTAGAGCATTAGATACTATTCTTTGAAATAGCCTATCACTCCTAGTAGTTCTTTATTATAGATAGGGTAATTTTGTTTAGTATTATTCATTTTTCTAGAGAAGAAGGTGACTAGTAGTCTATTCTATAAGAGGTGTCCTCTAATACTAAAGCTAGAAGTATTACTCTCTACTACAGTTGCATCTACCTCAAGGTCTAGGTCCTATCCTGCTAGTAAGCCTCTATAGCAGAAGTAGTCTTTTAGTGTCTAGAAGGCTTATTCTTAGTGTTCACCCTAGACAAAAGGTTTGTTCTTTCCTGTCAACTCTACTAAGGGGGTGGCCAGCTCTATGAAGTTTTCAATGAAAGTCTAGTAAAAGTTTACAAATCCTAAGAAGGATCAGACTCCTTTGACTGTCTTTAGGGCTTCCTAGGTGGAAATTACTTCAACTTTTCTAGGGTCTATGCTAATACCCTTTCCCACTTCAATGATGAACCCTAAGTACTTTGTTTTCTTAACCTTGAATTCACACTTATCCACATCTAGTTAGAGCCTAGCTTTCTCTAGTTCTACTAGCACCTTCAGGATATGTTCTTAGTGCTCCTATTTTATCCTATTTATATAGATCAAAATGTCATCTACATATGCTGAATAGAAGTTGTTAAGGTAATTCCTTAGTACCTAGTTGATATATCATTAGAAGACTACTAATCTATTTGAAAGTCTAAAGGGCATTACCTTCCACTCATAGAGGCTATAGTATATATTGAATACTGTTTTCTACTCATTACCTTCTTTCACTCTGATCTAATGGAAAGCTATATATATGTCTAGTTTAGTCAACTATTATGCTTTAGCTACTTAGTAGAGGGTTTTATATATAAGGGGGAGAGGGTATCTATCCTTGATAGTGATTGTGTTCAAACCACAATAGTCTACACAAAACCACAGACCCCCTCTAGGTTTCTTAGTGAATACAACTAGTGCTGTAGTAGCCAATTGACTAGCTCATATATACCCTTTATCCAGGTATTCTAGTAAAGTTTTTCTCAGGACTAATAGTTCATCCTATGATATACTATAGAGGGGGCCCTAGGGGGCTTGCTTTTCTTTACTATTCTCATCTTTCTCTAGGCAGATTTCCAAGTCTATCCCTAGGCAGTAGGGGATTTCTTCATCTTATTTATCCTCAAAGACTCCTAAGTGTTCCTAATATGTTTTTAGAACTTTCATCTTTAGGTCTGTCTTACTCTTGACTTATAGGGCCTTCTTAATATCTGTAATAGTGGCTATGAATATGACTAGTTCTTCACCTCTATGTACTCTATATTTATCTCTTAGTATTTAGGTAGCTATGACAGCTCCTATAAGTGCCTTAGGTCATTGCACTTTATTATACTAAGAGATGGGGTAGACCTTGTATATTATATCAGGGAGATGTAGTTCTATGATACTACTATCTAAGGAGATTACAGCACTGTTCTATTCTATCTATAGTGTTCCTAGAATTAGTTTTTCACTTTGGCCTAGCACTATATAGGTAAATGCTCTATGTGTTTAGGTACTACTGACATCTAAGTCTAAATACACCACTATGTCTAGGACTAATTCTTTATTTACACCTTTTAGGGCATGGGGTTTTATTTTCATACACTTTAGTTTCAGGAGGTCAATAGTGTTTTCATTGATAGTAGTAAAGGAGTTACACCTATTGTCTATCAATACTATGATTACATATTAGGAATTTGTGATTACACTGGTCTAGAAGGTCTAGCTAGTCATTTTTTTCTCAAACTGCATCTATTCCTGTTCTAATGTCTTATGTAATAGGTGCTTTTCAGCTATACACATTAGTTTTCCATCATTTCATTGGTATTATCTCTAGCCTCTACTATATCATCTACATTAGGGGCTTTCCACTATGACTAGACCTAAGTAGTGTTTACTTTGGCTCTAGTGTGTCTAGATGGGTTGACAGCAGGTAGCAGGGGGCATTAGGAGGTACTATACCCTAGGCAGGCATAATATAAACATACTTTAGCAGTTCTTTGAGCTATCATTTCTTCTACTAACACCTATTTCACTCACTTTCCTTTCAGCTCTTAGTCTATTAGGAACTTCTTTCCAAATGTATCATAGGTAGGTCAAGTGTATGTATTATAAGAATGTATCTAGTCTATTGGTTCCCTACTATAGGGGGTAGGAGGTAGGGGTCAAGCATTCCTAGTGACTATTTTCAAGCCCCTAGGGTTTATTAAACACTATATTACTAGATCACAGTACTAGTCAAAGGTCAGGTCATTAGTTCCTATCAGTGATATGAGGGTATATAGGTCTAGGTTTATAACACTTATCAGCTAGGTAATCTTTGCATTATCAGGCCAGGCTAGACCTCCTATTTGTGAGAGGTGACCTTTGAACATAGGGAAGAATTCTTAGAATAGGGTATTACCTTAGGGGGTTCATAATAGGGCCATATAGTGGTCTTATGTAGTTAGGTCCTTATAGGTCTTATCTAGATGCTTAAATAATTCTCCTACTTCTAGGTTCAGTTTACCCTAGAGCCTTGTGGTGAACTCATAGCAGCTAGCCTTAGCTATGCCTTGCAGGCAGGAGACAATGTAAATAAGTTGAGATAAGGGTAGCCCTATAGCTTCCCTATCTATGAGGATCTTATTTAATATATCCAGGCACTAGTCTAGGTATTTTTTTTAGTCTCCTTCAAATGTATAGAGTAGGGGGAGGACTTATTATAGTCATTATTATATGTAAACAATCTAGGGAGGTTAGGAGGCTAGGGGGTTTTCAGAAGTTAGGGCACCTATTAGTAAAGGTATAGCAGTCACTACAGTAGGTAGTCTATTGAATTAGGACTGACTTAAATGAAAGGTAGATTCTTAGGAGCTATTGTGGCATAGGTCTATGTTATTACTATTATTATCTATAGTGAAGGGGGGGTATAAAGAGAGGTCAAATATTAGAAATATAACTATTATAAAGCTGTATAATGAGAAAGAGTTTCTTTAAGAATTATTACTAGTGCTAGACAATGATGTCTCAAGGACTATACCTTAAAGCAATTTATTCTTAAAGAAACTAAGGAGAGAAGGGAAATAAGAAAAGAACTAAAGACTAGAGTATTCCTCCTTTTAAGTACTGTGATGATTTGCTCAGTACACATCTCCCTTTCATGTGATCCTTTCCTGTACCCTTGCTTGATCTCCTCATAGGTGCCCAGCCTATAACATATATAGCACAGGTATAGAACAGTGTACAAACCATAGCATAATAGGAAACCCTAGAACACCTACTAGTATTCATAGTATCCCTTAAGGATATTCTACTCTACTATATTCATCTTCTAGGAGAAGAAGGCAATTGGCTACTTTCTACTCTCTAGGCCTTGAGACAGGACTATACCTATCCCTACCTATTAGAGGGTAGACTAGCAAAGGATGAGGGACTAGGCCAGAATAGGAAAGTGGAGCCAGATGTACTGGAAAATCTTGTAGAAGATAAAGAGGGGGCACTGCCAGCAAAGGCTTTAGATAGTTTCTTCCTTTCTCCCTCATCTGATAATAAAGTCATTAATCAGTAAACTTAGTACCACCTACTAGTCCTATAACAAATTGTCAGATCTTCAAAATATTCAGACATTCAGCAGACCCTTTATTCAGCTAGAGCTATCAGAAACCTTAGATTTATCAGAACTATCAGAAACTTCAAACACTTTGGAAAATCAGAAATTTGTTTAGAACCATTGTAAGAAATTCAGAAGCCAATACCTCAATAGATGCCTATATTCAGAATAGATACCAACACATCTTCAGACTCAGAATTACAAACCTTGACTCCCTCTGAGATAGATGTGGATGATAGCCTAGTAGTCAACCCAGGGCCCCTATAGTTCTAAAGCTTCCCTTAATTCCATAGGAAGAAGGTGTAAGGGCTGTGCCTGTATGTGTTAGGGCAATGCCCTAGGTCTGTGTGAGACCCCACTACACAGAGCTCACCTATATAGAGCCCCTCTCCTGCCAGTATAGTCTAGCTAGTTATTCCCTTTCCTCCTTAATATATGTTCTTTGAACCTCTGAACTAGCTACAATGAAGATCTTGTATCTAACCCATGACATAAACATATATTCAAAATAAAAAAAACAATGCCTTCTCTTTTTACACTCTTTTGTTTTTTATCTTTAATTTTTACACCTACCTTTACATCCCTTCCTAATGTTTTTCAACACCCTCTATCTCAATAACAACAGCCAAAAGAAGTGGCTAATGACAATATATGAATGATAAGGATTATAGGAATATAATGATTGATCAAATCAGATAAAGGAGGGGTTACTATTGCTATACTCTTGGGAATAATTGAATCCCTTTTTAGAGCTGCTGTAAAGTGCTAATTCGAAGGGATAACAAGATGCCATATGTTACTCTACTGATATGGGGAGTACAATGGTTAGGGGTGTCCTGTGTGAGAGGAGAAGGAGGCCCTGATAGCAAATTACATAGTAAACCTGAAGTGAAGGAGATTTGGGAATTGACTTAGGTGGTCTTGAAGATGCTCCTCATTGAAGACATAGGAGGACATACATTCAACACACTAAAAAGTAAAACAAAGAAGGAAGAAGAGAGGAGGCTGATATAAGGGCTATGCCTATATGTGTTAGGGTGATGCCCTAGGTCCATGCAAGACCCCACCACACAGAGCTCACCTATATAGAGCCCCTCTCCTGCCAGTACAGTCTAGCTAGTTATTCCCTTTCCTCCTTAATACATGTTCTTTGAACCTCCAAACCAGCTACAATGAAGATCTTGTATCCAACCCATGACAGAAGGGCCTTTATCACATCTGGAAATGCTAGATGATAGCTATGCTATAGCTGTAGTAATATACAGATATGGCATGGGTCATAGTAGTAATATAGGTGGTGTTGATAGGGGAAGTGAATAAGAGTATAGGTGGAGAGATTGAGTGCCTAGGGGAGACATCAGGGATGATAGTGAAGGATATCTGGAAGGTTCTGGACAACTGTTTTGATAACCCCCTCTTCAAAGCCTAGGCTAGTGAATGATTAGAGAATGTATAATAGGGAAACAGGACACTAGAATAATACATTATAGAGTATTATAACCTATTATAGCAGGCCAGAGGGGAGAAGTACCCTGAGGATATGAAGATCTGAGGATTGATGAGAGGGCTTAGTAATACCCTCTATAAGTAAATGATTATAATCCTAACTTACCTCACCCTAGAGAAGTAGATTGAATCATTATACTATATTACACTATATATAGAGGAACTAGCCTAGTGTAAAATCAGGAATAGGAAACTAATCCTATTCATATACCTAGCTAAGATCTAGGAAGGCAACCCTATAGATATCAATATCAATACTATATAGATATAGGCTAAGCTATAGAGGCTAGTGTAAGGATCAGGACTAGGTCTCCTAACTAATAAGGTATACTATAGTAAAATATTAAAGTAGGTCTCAAAGGAGGTACTCTAAGTATAGAAAGAAGTAGGTATATACCTATGCTATACATGACTAGGTTATTTAGTCTAGGTTTATCTAATGAAGCTAGTATAAAACCCTAATAAGTAGATAACATAGACTAATAACTTGATAATAATGAGAGAGACCCCCCTAGAGCCACTAGAAGATATATATAAGGACTCAGGAAAAGAGTAAGCCCTATATAAAGTTATATATAGGTATACTAAGAGGATAGCATAGGGGAAAGGGAAAGTTAGTTACTAGTAGACTTATAGAAAAAAGTATAGAAGAGTAAGATAGAATGTGAACTTCTATTAGTAGATGTCTTAGTGAATGATAAAGCAATTACTACAGGGCTCATTGACCCAGGCTCTTCAGTATATAACACAGTGTCAGAATCTTTTATAAAGCATGCCAACCTCTACTAAATCACTATACAAATACAGACTATGAGAGGAATATTAGGAGCCTAAGGAGAAATCACAGAAGTTACACATATGTCATTAGATATAGAGGGACACTAAGAATAGGACATCTTTACCTATATCATCCTAGGGAATGAGTATGATATAATATTAGGGCTACTATAGATCAAGTAATAGGAGGTGAACTATATACTAAAGACTAATTAGCTTTTCATTGGGTCAAGTGGAGTAGTAGTAGAGTGAGTAGGAGTTAGGCAGGAGAGAGTAAAGTAGAAAAGCATAATAGGGACACCCTGCCAAGTGAGTTCAGTAGTCTATAGTGCAATGGTAAAGTAGGTAAAGAAGAAGGGTTAAGAGTCATTACTTTTTATCACTAGTCTAGAAGACATTAATAAGGCTCTATAAAAGAAAAAAGACCTAACACTAGAGGAAATAAAATCAGCACTACTAGAGCATTACATAGATCTCTAGGAAGCCTTTACACATGTAGGAGAGATATTACTACTACATAAACCAGGTTTAGATATGAAACTAGAGATTGAACCAGGTAAGGAAGCACTATAAGGTCTACTATACTAGATGTCAAGAGATGAGCTACTGGTATTGAGAAAAACACTGACTGAACTAGTGGAGAAAGGGTTCATCTAGACAAGTAGCTCACTAGTAGGGGCACTAGTCCTATTCATGAGAAAGCCAGGTGGAGGACTCTAGTTTTATATAGATTACTAAGCTCTCAATACTATTCTCAAGAGAGACTAATACCCTATTCTATTGATCTAAGAAATACTATAGGTAATATCAGGTGTGAAATAGCTCATGAAATTAGATATTTAAGTAGCTTTCCACTATATCTATATTGAAGAAGGGAGTGAATAGAAGATAGCATTTAGGATAAGGTATAGATTGTATGAGTAGATAGTTATACCATTTAGATTAGTAAATAGACTATTGATTTTCTAGAGATATATCAACTATGTCCTATAGGAGTTCCTAGATCACTTCACCTCAGCCTACATTAATAATATCATTATATACTCCAAAGGTACAAGGATAGACCACTAAGTGAAAGTGAGGAAAGTCCTTCAAAAACTTAAAGAAGTGGAATTAAGGCTAGACCTTGATAAATATGAATTCAAAGTGAAAAGAGTCAATTACTTAGGAATGATAGTCATAGCAGGAGAGGGAGTTGTAATAGACCTAGAAAAGATAGAAGCTATATAGGAATAGAAGCCCCTAACCATAGTCAAAGGAGTATAAGGTTTCTTAGGGTTCACAAACTACTATTAGGATTTCATTAGGGACTTTTTAATACTTATAGCTCCCTTGGTAAAGTTGATAAAGAAGGATAAGCCTTTTGTATAGAGTTTAGAAGTAGAGGAGTCATTTAAGGCTCTGAAAGATACATTTCAGGATGGCAAGGTATTAGGCAACTAGGATCTAGAGGAACAAATATAGCTAGAGACAGATGCCTCAGGGGTAGGGATAGGTATAGTCCTATCTCAAGGCCTAGAGAGTAGAAAGCAGCTGATTACCTTCTTCTCCTAGAAGATAAATGTAGTAGAGTAGAATTATAGTATCTATGATAAAGAACTGCTAGCAGTCATTGAAGCTATATATAAGTGGAGAGGAGAAGTGAGGAGTCTTAAGGAATTCACTTTGATTATTGATCACAAAAACCTTGAGTACTTTAGGATAAAGCAGATCCTCTCAGAAAGACAAGTCAGATAGATATAGTATATAGAGGAACTCCTACCCTTCATAACAATTCACTAGCTAGGACATTTGGCAATGGTCCTAGATGCTCTCTCTCATAAGGATGAATCTAATGATCTGAAGGAAAGAGAATAGAGCAGGACTCAATAGCTCTAGAAAGAAGATTAGGAGCTAAAACCAGGTGTACAAATTCATATACAAAACATCAGTAGTCCATTCAATACAGATTCAGATCTAGATGAATTATAGTAGTAGGCTCTATAGAAAGATGAGGACTATGAAAAGATCACCCACTATATCTAGAATAAGTAGTAGTTCCCTATATCATTAGTACTACTAAGATCAGCTCAAGTAGTAGAGTATAAGGTGTAGGGCAAGGTCATGAGACATCACTATACCATCTAGGTACTAAACTATGAGTGACTGAGAGGAGCCCTATTACAGAGGTACTACAATGACCTAATCTCTAGCTATAGAGGACAAGATGTAATAGTAGCAGCACTTAGACAATAGTTTTTTTAGCTAGGACTAGATAATAATATCAAGAGGTTAGTGAGAAATTACAATTAGTATAGGAGAGCAAAGCTATAGTGAGAGAAGCTCTACAGGCTACTAAAACCATTGCTAATTCCTAACTAACCTTGGTAAGGAATATCAATAGACTTTATAACACATCTACCAGGTGAAACAGAGAACCTACTAGTAGTTATATACTGACTAATAGGTAATGTAATTCTAGTCCTACTGGTAGACATTGAGATAGAGATAGTGATCAAGGCTATTATCACTCATGTATATACCTACTATAGGACCCTAATATAGATTGTCAGTGACTATAGGCAGTAATAGGTGAGTGAGATATAGAAAAGACTATGTGAAGTACTAGGCATTGAAAGGAAGCTCTCAATAGTATACTATCCCTAAATAGATAGGGGTATAGAGAGAGTGAACTAGGAAGTACTATTTTACCTATGAATATATATTATAATAGATTAGGAAGATTAGCTAGAATAGATCCCCCTGGCATAGCTATTATTGAATAACTGTCCTCAGCTACACTGCTATAGAGTCAGCCCCTTTTTCCTTATATATGGTTATAACATTGTACTAGTGTAGATAGAAGGAATAGACAAAAGTATAGAAGGGAGTAGGATAGTGAAGGTAGAGGAAGTAGCAGTCAACCTAGGAGGGTTGAATGAGTAGGCCCAAGTGGTAGTAGTAGATATATAGTAGATCATAGAAGCCTAAGCAAACTAACACCATAGCCTAGTACTGATTTTTTAGCCTAGAGATAATATATAGCTGAAAATAAAGAATATATAGATAGGTAGACTAAGTAAGAAGCTAGACTAGCTAAATACAAAGTATAAGGTGGTTAGGCAAGTTTCTCCTCTGACCTATGAGCTAGATGTCCTAGGAAAGATCTATAAAGTCTTTTATATCAACCTCCTCAAACCAGCTGGAAAGGACCTCTGGCCAGGCTAAAACAGGGAAGTGAAGGTAGCAGTAGCACTAATTATATCAGAAGAAGGACATGAACTATAGGAAGTGGATGAGATTCTATATATAGTAGGGAAGGGGAATATAAGGAAGGTTTAGGTGAAATAGACTGGATTTAGGATGCTAACTACAGAACTAATTGATGTGATCTTAGAGACTAATATACAAGTAATAGATTGATAGGAATTGAGATAGGGACTAATTATAGAAAATAATAGACCTAAAGATACCTACTTGACCAAATCAGGAACTCTGAGAGCAAGATAGGCAAGGATACTAGATTCCACATGACAAGGACATAGGTCAACCCAGAGAAAGAGAAATATATTAGAGGGTAGACTAGCAAAGGATAAGGGACTAGGCTAGAATAGGAAAGTGGAGCCAGACATACTGGAAAATCTTGTAGAAGTTAAAGAGGGGGCACTGCCAGCAAAGGCTTTAGATAGTTTCTTCCTTTCTCCCTCATCTGACAATAAAGTCATCAATTAGCAAACTTAGTACCACCTACTAGTCCTGTAACACTACCCCTGAGGCATCTGTCTCTAGCTATATTTGTTCCTCTGGATCCCAGTTGCCTAACACCTTGCTATCCTGAAATATGTCTTTTAGAGCCTTGAATGACTCCTCTACTTCTGAACTCTATATAAAAGGCTTATCCTTCTTTATCAACTTTACTAAGGGAGCTATAAGTATTGAAAAGTCCCTGATGAAATCCTAGTAGTAGTTTGTGAACCCTAAGAAACCTTATACTCCTTTGACTATAGTTAGGGGCTTCTATTCCTATATAGCTTCTATCTTTTCTAGGTCTATTACAACTCCCTCTCCTGCTATGACTATTATTCCTAAGTACTTTACTCTTTTCACTTTGAATTCATATTTATTAAGGTCTAGCCTCAATTCCACTTCTTTAAGTTTTTAAAGGACTTTCCTCACTTTCACTTAGTAGTCTATCCTTATAGCTTTAGAGTATATAATGATGTCATCAATATAGGCTAAGGCAAAGTCATCTAGGAACTCCTATAGGACATAGTTGATATATCTCTGGAAAATCAATAGTCTATTTACTAATCTAAATAGTATAACTATCTACTTATATAATCTATACCTTGTCCTGAATACTATCTTCTATTCACTCCCTTCTTTAATATAGATATAGTAGAAAGCTACTCAAACATCTAATTTCATAAGCTATTTCATACCTACTATCACCTATAGTGTTTCCTAGATCAATGGAATAGGGTATTAGTCTCTCTTAAGAATAGTATTGAGAGCTTGGTAATCTATATAAAACTAGAGTCTTTTGCCTGGCTTTCTTATAAATAGGACTATTGCCCCTACTAGTGAGCTACTTATCTAGATAAACCCTTTCTCTACTAGTTCAGTCAGTGTTTTTCTCAATACCAGTAGCTCATCTCTCAATATCTAGTATAGTAGACTCTATAGTACTTCCTTACCTGGTTTGATCTCTAGTTTCATATCTAACCCTAGTTTATATAGTAGTAATATCTCTCCTATATATACAAAGGCTTCCTAGAGATCTATGTAATACTCTAGTAGTACTGATTTGATTTCCTCTAGTATTAGGTCTTTTTTCTTTTATAGAGCCTTATTAATATCTTCTAGACTAGTGATCAAAATTAATGACTCTTGACCTTTCTTCTTTACCTGCTTTACTATTACACTATAGACTACTATACCCACTTAGCAGAGTGTCCCTATTATACTTTTCTACTTCACTCTCTCCTGCCTAACTCCTACTCACTCTACTACTACTCCACTTGACCCAATGAAAAGCTAATTAGTCTTTAGTATATAGTTCACCTGCTATTACTTGATCTATAGTAGCCCTAATATCATATTGTACTCATTCCCTAGGATGATATAGGTAAAGATATCCTATTCTTAGTATCCCTCTATATCTAATGACATGTATATAACTTCTGTGATTTCTCCTTAGGCTCCTAATATTCCTCTCATAGTCTATATTTGTATAGGGATTCAGTAGAGGTTGGTACACTTTATAAAAGATTCTGACACTGCATTATATACTGAAGAGCCTAGGTCAATGAGCCCTATAGTAATTGCCTTATTATTCACTAAGACATCTACTAATAGAAGTTCACATTCTATCTTATACTTCTATACTTTTTCCTATGAGTCTACTAGTAGCTAACTTTCCCTTTCCCCTATACTATCCTCTTAGTACACCTATATATGACTTTATATAGGGCTCACTCTTTTCCTAAGTCCTTATATATATCTTCTAGTGGTTCTAGGGGGGTCTCTCTTATCATTATTAAGTTATTAGTCTATATTATCTACCTATTAGGGTTCTATACTAGCTTTATTAGATAAACCTAGACTAAATAACCTAGTTATATATAGTATAGATATATATCTACTTCTTTCTATGCTTAGAGTACCTCCTTTAACACCTACTTTAATGTTTTACTATAGTATACCTTATCAGTTAGGAGACCTAGTCCTGATCCTTACACTAGCCTCTATAGCTTAGCCTATATCTATATAGGATTGACATTAATGTCTATAGGGTTACCTTCCTAGATCTCAGCTAGGCATATGAATAGGATTAGTTTCCTATTCCTGATTTTACACTAGGCTAGTTCCTCTATACATAGTGTGATATAGTGTAATGATTCAATATACTTCTCTAGGGTGAGGTAAGTTAGGATTATAATCATTTACTTGTAGAGGGTATTGTCAATCCCTCTCATTAATCCTTAGATCTTCATATCCTCAGGGTACTTCTCCCCTCTAGCCTACTATAACAGGTCATGATACTCTATAATGTATTGTTCTAGTATCCTGTTTCCCTATTGTATATTCTCTAATCATTCACTAGCCTAGGCTTTGAAGAGGGGGTTGTCAAAATAGTCATCCAGAACCTTCCAGACATCCTTCACTATTGTCCCTGATGTCTCCCCTAGGCACTTGATCTCTCTACCTACACTCTCATTCACTTCCCCTATCAATACCACCTATATTACTACTATGACCCACACTACATCTATATATTACTATAGCTATAGCATAGCTATCATCTAGTATTTCTAGATGTAATAAAGGCCCTTCTTCCTATGGAATTGAGGGAAGCTTTAGAACTATAGGGGCCCTGGGTTGACTACTAGGCTATCATATATATCTATCTCAGAGGGAGTTAACATTTATAATTCTAAGTCTGAAGATATATTGGTATCTATTCTGAATATAGGTATCTATTGAGGTATTGGCTTCTGGATTTCTCATAATAGTTCTAAACAAATTTCTAATTTTCCAAAGTGTCTAAAGTTTCTAATAGTTCTGATAAATCTAAGGTTTCTAATAGCTTTAACTAAATAAAGGGTCTACTGAATATCTGAATATTTTGAAGATGTGATAATTTGTTATAGGACTAGTAGGTAGTACTAAGTTTTCTAATTAATGACTTTATTATCAGATGAGGGAGAAAGGAAGAAACTATCTAAAGCCTTTGCTAGTGGTGCCCCCTCTTTATCTTTGATAAGATTTTCTGGCACATCTGGCTCCACTTTCCTATTCTGGCCTAGTCCCTCATCCTTTGCTAGTCTACCCTCTAATATCAATGTCAACTACAAGGCTAGTATAAACTAGTTTCTCAAGGACCTAGTTAGCCTTCCTATAGTGATCCTCTAGTGAACCTTCTGAGAAGACTAGTATATCATCTATATATACTAAGTAAAAGTCATCTAGGTACTCCTATAATACTGAGTTTAGGAAGTACTAGAACTACACTAGGGCATTAGCCAATCTAAATAGTATTATATTCTACTCAAAACTCCCTAGCCTAGTGTAGAATATAGTCTTCCACTTATCTCCTAGCTTAATATAGATATTATAGAATACTAAGACTATATTGAACTTAATGAACTATTATACTTTATAGATTCTATATAGGGTTTCATTAAACTTAGGAAGAGGGAAATAATCCTTCTCTATATATTTATTCAGTGCTTAGTAGTTAATACAGAAGTATAAGCCTCCCCTAGGTTTCTAGATAAATAGTATTAGGGCAGTAGTAGTAGAGCTACTGATTCAGATGAATTTCTTCTTTAATAGGTTTAAGAGGGTCTAGTAGAGTATAAGTAGTTCCTCATATGACATTTTATATAGGGGGCCCTAGGGGGCCTCACTATCAGGAACTATGAGGTTGATCTTATAGTTTATTCTCTTTCTCAAAGGGGGAAGTCAGTGTATGTATAGGGCTTTAGGATTAAAAGCAATATAGTTATCAGGGGTCACCTATAGGGGAACCTTATCTACCTAGCTTAGGTCAACTAGTCCCTCTTCCTTAGCTAACTTGTAAAGAGCTAGGTTAATATCCTTAAGGGATACTATAAATACTAGTAGGTGTTCTAGGGTTTCCTATTATACTATAGTTTATATACTATTCTATACCTATACTATATAGATCTCTCAGGGTCTCCTAGGTACCTTGGCCTAGGAGGAGTAGGGAATAGAGAAGTAGGGGAAGATTAGTCAGTCATACTTATAGTTAATTATAGCTAAGTGTACTTTACACTATAGGTAGCTAATGAGGATTTCATCCTATTTTATATTTAGGATAACTAGTACTGAAACCTATTCCTCTAGTCCCCTAATGTCTATGAGGAAGTATGTAACTTCAGTTACTATTAAAGTAGGTTAGTCATTAAATGAGGCTAGATATAATAGGGTAATAAATATAGATCTATATAGGTCAAGCTATTTACATATATGATTAGGTGTTATATGTAATGATCTATGGATCATGTATGGTTCAGGCCCTGCCCTCACCCAGGAAACTATACAATACACCAGAAGTCCCTTTTTCTCCTTAGCCCCTTCTCCTAGTGTCTTCCTAGTGTCTACCTAGTGTCCTTCTAGTGTCTTCCTAGTGTCCTCCCCTAGCCCCTCTACTAAAGTATATGTCTCCTAACACATATATAAACCACTTGACCACTCTCATTAGTATAGCTCACCTTAGTTTCTTTTAGAACTTATTGAGTTCTTCTTTAATATAGAGCTGTTATGTAATTGAATCTTCTTATATCTCATGAAGCCTTATATTAGAACTCAATCTTCCTTTTCTTTTTTTTCTACTGATTTGATAATTTGCCCCTTCAGTACCTTTACTGTCCTCTGTCCTCTGTCCTCTGTCCTCTGTCCTCTGTCCTCTATCCTCTGTCCTCTATCCTCTATCCTCTATCCTCTATCCTCTATCCTCTATCCTCTGTCCTCTATCCTCTGTCCTCTATCCTCTGTCCTCTATCCTCTATCCTCTATCCTCTGTCTTCTATCCTCTGTCCCTATTCTAAGCTCCACTGCTATAGACCCCTCAAACCTAGCCTAACCTATGTATACTCCTGAGCCTACTATACTTCTAATGTCTATAGAAATGAAAGAGGTACTGTTTGAGTTATACTATGAGCTGAAGCAGTCCTAAAACTCCTATGAACAAATACACTAGAAACTTAAGTAATTAGAGCACACTTAGTAGTATATATTCCAGTAGTTCTAGGAGGAAATCAAAACCCTCTAGTAATAAATGATAGCTAGCCTATTGTAGATCACCTAAGCCTTCACTACTCCAACACCTCCAGCCCCCTCAGTGGCACCTAGTGCCCTAGCCACCCCCTCAGCCTCTACAAGCCTTCCAGCTCCCTTAGCCCCTATAAGCTTCTCAGCCCCCTCAGCCCCTATAGGCCTTTCAGCCCTAGTAATCCTAGAGGTATAACCTACTAGATGCCCTAAGCCCTACCTCCTAGACATCTACCTCTTCTCAGGAAAAGGGTTAGAATACTAGGTATAGTCTTAGATAGCAGAGGCTAAGCTAGAATAAGATAGTGATGCCATTAGGAATGATAGTAACTAGTTCACCTATCTATAGATATAGATGTCTACTATAGTATAAACTAAGGTATTACTACTATATAGATAAGCTAAGTTGAAGAACTACACTTTAGCCTAATTTCTTGAAGCACTAGATACTATATTTCTAGATCCCTATATAGAGGAATATACTAAGGCTAAACTATACCACCTGAGTTAGGGAAACAATGAACTATTTTCAGTGTTTATACTAAAGTTTGAGAACCTACTCCTTGAGGCTAGGATTATTAGTGACTATACTTATATCTTAAGCCTTAAATAATACCTTAATAATAAGCTCATTAGGGCTATCTATACAGGTGTCAAAGCTAAAACCTACTCTACCTTTATCTCTAAGGTCTTTGGCCTGGCCTCTGACCTAGAAGTCCTGAGAGGGTACTAGACCTAGGTGAACACACTCCTTAGATTTAGCTACTAGACACCTGCTCTAGCACCCCTGACCTAGGCTACTCCTGTACTAGATAAAATAGATTAGTAACTATCTAATGTCCCCCTCAAGTATATAACCCCAGGAGAGAGGGAGAACCTAAAGCAGATAAACTCATGTTTCCACTACTATAAATCAGGGCACCTATAGTAGAACTGCCCCCTTAACTAGGGGTAGCCAGTAGTGACCTAGGCTATAGAAGCCTAGTAACCTGATAATGTCCTAGTCCCTACTAAATACCTAGAAAACTACTAGGCCTAGATGACTATTACTATCTAGTGCCTGAAGGGGAGATAATTACTAAGAAAGAAATAGGAGTAATAGGTACTTATATAGATATAACTCTTAATAAATATATCCTTACTACTGCTTTCATTAATAATAGATGCCTCTGTCTTACCACTATCTCCCTATACACTACTCTTAGGTATAAGGCTATAACCTTACCTATTATACCCTATCTAGTTGAATAAGTCATTAGTGACCTAAACCCCCTAATAATAACCTAGATCACTATGATTAACTTAGGCCTTAGGGGTTATAATAAGAAACTATATATATATATTATCCCTGACTAGATAGAAGACCTAATACTAGGCTAATATTAGCTAATAGACTATAATACCTCTATATACCTAGCCTAGAATAAAGTCCTCTTATAATAACCCTTTAGACTCTACCTTATAACTACTCCCCTTGACCTAGATACTATAGCTATTTCCTAGTGTATAATATAGGTACTCTAGGCCTAAGTTACTAAGACTAAAGGTGTCTATGTCTTTTCAGCCTCCCTCTATGACATTGAGAAAGCCTTATAAACTAAGATCTATACTGACCCCTGAATGTCTTGCCCTAGCTGGCTACTCCTAGTCATCAGTGCTTTTGATAGAAAGAAGGCTACTACTCTACTACCTTCATGACTAGGCCTGGACACTGAGATCTGACTAAAGCTAGATGAATCAACCCCTATATATCCCTTATATTCTATGAGTAGAGAGGAGCTGTTAGTCCTATAGAAAACTGTATATAAGCTCCTTGACTCTAGCTTCATTCAGGCTAGCAGTACTAAAGGAGGAGCCCTAGTGATCTTTATCAAGAAACCTAGTAGAGGCATTCACTTCTATATTGACTACTATACTCTGAACAATACTATAGAGAAGGATAGATACCTACTACCACTTATCTATAATACCCTCTATGACATTATATCAGCTAAATACATCTCTAAAGTTAATATTATCTCTGCTTTCCACTATCTTCAAGTCAAAGAAGGCTATGAACTATAGACTGTTTTCTATACCTATCTCAGCTCCTTTGAATAGCTAGTAACTCTATTCAGCTTAAGTAGAGCACTAGCTTCCTTCTAGCAGTTCATTAACTATATCCTTTCCTAGTGGCTAGGCATTACCTACTTAGCCTACCTAGATGATATAGTGATCTATACTTCAGGTTCTAGAGAAGACCACTGTAAGCTTGTCTATCAGATTATCAAGGCCCTAGATAATACAGGCCTCTAACTAGATTAGGATAAGAGTGATTTTGAATCCTCTTTAATTAAGTATCTAGGCTTCATTATAGAGCCTGGTATTAGAATCTATACTAACCCTGAAAAGACCTATGTAATTCAAGAATAGGAAGCCCTAACCTCTATATATAGCCTCTATAGCTTCTTAGGCTTTGTAAACTTCTACTACTATTTCATTAAGAACTACTTGACTCTAGTGATACTATAAACTACACTGACTAAGAAAGACCAACTATTTATTTAGGGCCTAGACTAGTAAGAAGCTTTTGATAAGCTCTACTAGGCCCTTATCTCTATACCTGTCCTAGCTACCTATAATCCTAATCACCCTACTATTGTTGAAGTAGATTCCTCTAGATAGGCAATAGGAGCCTCATTGAGATAATAGGGCCTAGATTCTCTTTAGTGGCCTGTTATATACTTCTCATAGAAACTCACCCTAGCTAAGGTCAACTATCCTATCTATAACAAGGAAATGTTAGTAATCTTCTCCTCCTTAAAACATTAGTGCCCTTTCTTAGCTGGTATTATATTCTAAGTATATACTGACCACTATAACCTTATCTACTTCTAAACCTACTAGACCCTCTTAGAACATCAATGCCACTAGTCTCATGAATTATCTGAATTTAACTTTACACTAATATATAGACCTGGAATGACATAAGTCACCTCTAATGCCCTATCCTAATAAGACTAAGACCTCCTATACAACCTATCTAATAATAGACTATAATCTAGAGTTCACTAGATGCTATGCCCCTATAGTAAGAACTTTATCATCACTATAGTAATATAGGCTAAAAACCCTGATAAAGATCTAGAAGGCTTAGAAGTCACTCCTTACCTAGGTCTTCTATCCCTATCCACTGACCTAGAACTCTATAACCTATAGGACACTACACTAAGACATAATGAGAGATACTAGTAGGCCTACTTAGTAGTATAAGAAAAAGTATATATATTCCCTAATGACTAGGGCCTATCTTAGTAAATCAGTGAATACTCCCTTGACTCAGAAATATACCTCTTATAGTAGGAGTACCTATGGATCCTAGCCTATAAGCCACTTTATATAGTGATAATTAAAGCTACCTATAATTCAAGTCTAATAGGCCACCCTAGCACTACTATCACATAAGACCTTATAAGCTACTCCTATACCTAGCCTAGGTTAATAGAAGATATATAGTGCTTTATAAGAAACTATGACACTTGTAGATAGAGTAAAATATAGTAGGAATAGAAGTATAGCCTCTTAAAACCCCTCCTAATCCTAGAATAGACTTAGTAAGAAATTACAGTTGATTTCATTATTAACCTTCCACCCTCTAATAGGTATACTATCATTATAGGTATCACTAACTAGCTATTAAAGTCTAAAGTCCTTATACCCCTGAAGTCTTCTACTACTCATAATGTAGCTAAAGCTTTCTTAGTCTATATATTCACTCACTATAGAACCCTATATATAATCACCTCTGACTGAGGTCTATAATTCATTAGCCTTTTCTAGGCTGAAGTATACTACTAACTTAGAATCACTTATCACTTATCCATAGCCTTCCACATAGAGACCAATGGAGTATAGGAATGCTTGAACTAGGAAATAGAGATATACCTCTAGATATTCACAGCCTACCTACAAGATAACTAGGCTTCCCTACTACCCTAAGTATAGATCACCTTAAATAACTAGGTTTCAGTATCTATAGGCATTAGCCTATTTTTCTTCTGCTATGGCTACTATATAGACCCTATTGAAACTAATACCCTATAACCTATAGGCTCAAGTATTTCCCTAGCTATAGCAGGATACAACTGGCTAGTAAAACACTATGAAGCTACTACATTCTCCTAGGCATCTATAGCCCTAGCCTAAGAAGTATAGGAATAATATACTAAAAAAGGCTAATAAGTTATAGAATCATTCTAAGTCAGTGATAGAGTCTACCTAAGACTCAAGAATGTCTATACCCTATACCCCTTAAAGAAACTCAACTAGTTAGCACTACTATATAAAGTCATTAGCCTTATTAGATCCTATAATATTAAATGTAATACCCCCTCTAGCATCTACCTAGTATTCCATATCAACCTAGTCTACTAGTATAGAGAAGACCTATTCCTATCCTAAGTGTCCTCTAATCCTAAGCTACCCCTGATATCATAGGAGGAAGCTATAGACAATATAGTTATAGGGGAATACCAAGTGGACAAGATCCTCTAACACTGGAAATACAGGAAATAATACTAAGTGCTAGTAAAATAGATAGGTTATATAGAACTAACCTAGGAACTATTAGTACACCTTGAAGACATAGCTGCCCTAGAAGAATACAAGTAAACCACTAACCGTCCCTAGGCAACCTGAAAGGAGGGGAAGGGACCAATTATAATGATCTATAGATTATATATAGATCAGGCCTTGCCCTTACCTAGGAAACTTTATAATACACTAGAAGCCCCTTTTGCTCCTTAGCCCCTTCTCCTAGTGTCTTCCTAGTGTCTACCTAGTGTCCTCCTAGTGTCTTCCTAGTGTCCTCCCCTAGCCCCTCTACTAAAGTGCATATCTCCCAATACACATATAAACCACTCAACCACTATCATTAGCATAGGTCACCTTAGTTTCTTTTAGAACTTATTGAGTTCTTCTTTAATACAGAGCCATTATGCAATTGAATCTTCTTGTATCTCATGAAGCCTTACATTATAGGACTTGTAAATTACTACTAAGTTTGCTGATTGATGACTTTATTGTCAGATGAGGAGGAAAGGAAGAAACTATCTAAAATGCTTGCTGGTTGCATGTCCTTTACATGTCCTCCCAGGTTTCATGCCATCTTTGACTGCCTTCCTTATTTAGCCTAGCTCCTTATCTTCTTCCTCTCTACCCTATAATATATTTCTCTTTCTCCAGGTTAAGATGTGTGACATTCTCAAGTCGAATCTGGTATCCTTGCCCATTTCACTTATAGGTTTCCTGATTTCATTAAATAGATCTCTTTAGGTCTATTGTTTTCTATAATCAGCCCCTATTTTACTTCCTATTGATCTATTGCTTGTAGATTAGTCTCCAGGATTACATCAATTAGTTCTGAAGTTTATTTCCTAAAACCTATCTATTTCACCTAAACTTTCCTTGCATTCCCTGTCCCTACTACATATAGAATCTCATCTACCTCCTATAGTTCATGCCCTTCTTCTGATATAATCAGTTTCACTACTACCTCTGCCTCCCTGTTTTAACCTAGCCAAGGGTCCTTTACTATAGGTCTAAGGAGAATAATGTGAAAAACCTTATGGATCTTTCCTAGGACATCTAGTAAATAGGTTAAAGGAGACACTTGCCTAACTACCTTATACTTCACATTTAGCTAGTCTAGCTTCTTACTTAGTCTACCTATCTATATATTCTTTATCTTTAGCTATGTATTATCTCTAGGCTTAAAAATTAGTGCTAGGCTATAGTGTTAGTTCACTTAGGCTTCTATGTTCTACTATATATCTACTACTACTACTTAGGCCCACTTGTTTAACTCTCCTAGTTTGACTACTACTTCCTCTACCTTCACTATTCTACTCCCTTCTATACTTTTGTCTATTCCTTCTATCTACACTAGTATAATGTTATAGCTATATATAAGGAAAAAGGGGCTGACTCTATAGTAGTATAGCTAGGGACAGTTGTTCAATGAGAGCTATACTAATAGAATCTATTCTAGCTAGTCTTCCTAGTCTATTATAATATATATTCATAGGTAGAATAGTACTTCCTAGTTCACTCTCTCTATACCCCTATCTATTTAGGGATAGTATACTATTAAGAGTTTTCTTTCAATACCTAGTGTTGCCGGTGCTAGACGATGATGTCTCAAGGACTATACCTTAAAGCGATTTATTCTTAAAGAAACTGAGGAGAGAAGGGAAATAAGAAAAGAACTAAAGACTAGAGTATTCCTCCTTTTAAGTACTGTGATGATTTGCTCAGTACACATCTCCCTTTCACGTGATCCTTTCCTGTACCCTTGCTTGATCTCCTCATAGGCGCCCAGCCTATAACACCTAGGACTTCATATAGTCTTTTCTATATCTCACTCACCTATTACTACCTATAGTCACTGATAATCTACCTTAGGGTCCTATAGTATATGTATATATATATAATAACTGCCTTGATTACTATTTCTATCTCAATATCTACTAGGGGAACTAGTATTACATTACCTATTAGTCAATATATAACTACTAGTAAGTTCTCTATCTCTCCTGGTAGACATGTCATGAAGTCTATTGAGATTCCTTGCCAGGGTTAGTTAGGAATTAGCAGTGGTTTTAGCAGCCTATAGAGCTTCTCTCACTATGGTTTTATTCTCCTATACTAATCATAGTTTCTCACTAACCTCTTAATATCATTATCTAGTCCTAGCTAGAAAAATATTGTCTACACACTACTACTATTATATCTCATCCTCTATAGCTAGAAATTAGTTCATTATAGTGCCTCTATAGTAGAATTCCTCTCAGTTATTTACACTTTAGTACCTAGATAGTATAGTGATATTTCATAACTCTACCTTATATTTCATACTCTACCACTTGAGCTAACCTTAGTAGTACTAATGATATAGGGAATTATTATATATTTTAGATATATTGAGTAATCTTCTTATAGTCCTTATTATCCTATAGAGCTTACTACTACTATTCTTTCAAATCTAAGTCTATCTCAAATAGACCTCTACTATCTTATACCTTGATCTATACATCTGGTTTCAGTTCCTATTCTTCTTTTTAGAGCTATTAGGTCCTACTCTATTCTCTTTTATTAAGGTCATTGAATTCATCGTTATAGGAGAGAGTATCTAGTACTACTACTAAGTGTCCTAGCTAGTGAATTATTATAAAGGGTAGAAGTTCCTCTATATACTATATCTATCTGACTTGTCTCTCTAAGAGGATCTACTTTATCCTGAAGTACTCAAGGTTTTTATAGTCAATAATTAATATGAATTCCTTAAGGCTCCTCATCTCTCTTCTCCACTTATACATAGCTTTATTGACTACTAAGAGCTCCTTATTATAGATACTATAATACTACTCTACTACATTTATCTTTTAGGAGAAGAAGGTAATTAGCTATTTTCTACTCTCTAGGCCCTGAGATAGGACTATACTAATCCCTACCCCTAAGGCATCTGTCTCTAGCTATATTTATTCCTCTGAGTCCTAATTGCCTAGCATCTTATCATCCTAGAATATAGCTTTCAGAGTCTGAAATGACTCCTCCACTTCTAAGCTCTATACAAAAGGCTTGTCCTTCTTCATGAGTTTCACTAAGGGAGCTGCTAGTATTGAAAAGTCCCTGATGAAATCCTAGTAGTAGTTTGTGAACCATAGGAAACCTCATACTCCTTTCACTATAGTACAGGGTTTCTACTCCTAAATAGCTTCTATCTTCTCTAGGTCTATTGAAATTCCTTCTCCTACTATAACTATTACCCCTAAGTACTTAACTCTTTTCACTTTAAATTCACATTTATTAAGGTCTAGCCTTAATTCCACTTCTTTAAGTTTTTAAAGGACTTTTCTCACTTTCACTTAGTGGTCTATCCTTATACCTTTAGAGTATATAATCATGTTATCAATATAGGCTAAGGTAAAGTCATTAAGGAACTCCTATAGGATATAGTTAATATATCTCTAGAAAATCAAAAGTCTATTCACTAATCCAAATGGTATAACTATCTATTTATATGAGCTATACCTTATCCTAAATACTGTCTTCTATTCATTCCCTTCTTTAATATAGATATAGTGGAAAGCTACTTAAACATCTAATTTCATGACCTATTTCACACCTACTATCACCTATAGTGTTTCTTAGATCAATAGAATAGGGTATTAGTCTCTCTTGAGAATAGTATTGAGGGCTTAGTAGTCAATGTAAAACTAGAGCCTACCACCTGGCTTTCTAGTAAATAGAACTAGTGCCTCTGCTAGTGAGCTACTTGTCCTAATGAACCCTTTTTCCACTAGTTCAGTCACTGTTTTTCTTAATACTAGGAGCTCATCTCTTGACATCTAGTATAGTGGACCCTATAGTACTTCTTTGCCTTGTTTGATTTCTAGCTTTATATCTAGTCCTAGTTTATAAAGTAGTAGTCTCTCCCCTATATATACAAAAGCTTCCTAGAGGTCTATATATTACTTTAGTAGTACTATTTTGACCTGATTAGGGGTTAGATCTTTCTTCTTCTATAGAACCTTTTTGATATCTTCTAGGCTAGTAATAAAAATCAATGACTCCCTACTATTCTTCTTTACCTGTTTTACTATAGCACTATAAACGACTATGCTCACTTAAATCACTATACCTATTATACTCTTCTACCTCACTCTCTCCTACCTAACTCCTACCTACTCTATAACTACTCCACTTGACCTAATGAAGAGTTGATTAGTCTTTAGTATATAGTTTACTTCTTATTATTTTATCTAAGGAAGCCCTAGTATTATATCATATTCATTTCCTAGTATAATGTAGGCAAAAACCTCCTGCTCTTGATGTCCTTCTATATCAATCAATATGTAGGCCACTTCTATAATAGTCCTATATACACCTAAGAATCCTCTCACTAATCAGGTCTTAGTCAGGATTCTCTAGAGGTTAGCTTGCTTTATAAAAGATTCTGACACTATGTTATATACTAAAGAGCCTAGGTCAATAAGGCCTATTATTATTATTTTTTTCATTTACTAAGACATCTACTAGTAGGAGCTTATAGTCTATCCTATTTCTCTATACACTTTCCTATAGATTAGTAAGTAACTAACTCTCTCTCTCTTCTATCCCTTCCTAGTTCTATACCTATATATGACTTTATATAGGGCTTAGGCTTTTCCCTCCTTCTCATATATGTCTTCTAGTAGGGGGTCTACCTATACTTCTGAATTATTAATCCTTATAGCTAGTCTTTTCAGGTTCTAAGCTAGTTTCATTAGGTATACTCACACTAAGTAGCCTTTATAAGTGTAATACAAGTATACACCTATATCCTTCTAGGCATAGAGTTCTTCTTTTGAGACCTACTTCAAGACTTTACCTCAGTAAGCATCATCTATCAGTAGGCCTAGTCCTAGTCCTTAGGCTAGCCTATTTCTCACCTGGCTAGTCTTAATATCAATATCTATTAGGTCACCCTACTGGATTTCAGTAGGTTTATTGAAAATAGTTATATGGCTTCTTAGCTTTTTCTACCTCTAGGCTTCCTCCAGGTGCTATGAGACTTGACACAGGGACTCAAGCTACTCTACTAGCTTCTTATAAGTTAGTATTATAATCATTCAGTTGTAGAGGTCATTGTCTAAACCTCTCATCAGACCTTAGATCTTAATGTCCTTGTAGTAGTCCTCTCCTCCTACTTACTATAAGAGGTCACTATACTCTGTGATATAGTCATCTAGAGGCCTTCTATATTACTATACATTCTCTAGCCTCTTACTAGCTCAGGCTCTATGAAAGAGGTCCTCAAAGTATTTATCTAGGATCTCCTAGACATCATTTATCATAGCTTCTAGCTTCTTTTCTAGTTTCTCTAGATCCTGACCTACTCCTTCATTAGCCTCCTCTACCAAGGCTATCTATAGGGCTAGGATCATGTCCTCCAGCTTCATACAATATTATAGGTTCAAAGCAGTTACTATACACTGCTTCCAAATGTGATATTTCCCTTTATTCCTATTGAATGAAGGGAATTGTAGGGATTAAGGCTAGAGGGTGTTAGGACTCTCTTAGTTCTGGTCAATGTCTATCTTATATGGCATTCCTGGTTTATAGTATTCTGAAGATGATGATTGACTGCTATAGGGTCTAAACTATAGCATCTGCTTCCACTATTGAAGATCTACTGGATTTCTGAATAGTGTTTCTGATTTCTGTGTCATAGTTCTGAATTCTCTTGTCTAAAGGCTTAATAAATCTGAAGGTATAAGGAAAATAGTGTTTTTCACTAAACTTTTTATTTGAAGATCTGATAATTTGTTATAGGACTTGTAAATCACCACTAAGTTTACTGATTCATGACTTTATTGTCAGATGAGGAGGAAAGGAAGAAACTATCTAAAATGCTTACTAGTCATATGTCCTTTACATGTCCTCCCAGGTTTCATGCCATCTTTGACCACCTTCCTCATTTAGCCTAGCTCCTCATCTTCTGCCTCTCTACCCTGTAATATTAGGTATAATGATAGAGGTTATATTCCCTGAGTCTACTAAAGTAGTAGAGCTCTTATACCTCTTAGGTTATAATGAGTTCACTGACTACTAAAAGATTAAACTCCTAAAGACTTCTATCTCCCTAAAGATCATAGACATCATATACTACTATTTTACAATGCTACCTAAGGAATATAACACATAGGTACTATATGTCTAAGAGCTTTAGTAAGAGATATAAGTAGTTGACTAGTATAAGGCCTACTATATAGCCTTAGTATTATCTTCATATCCTAGCCTATCATAGAGGGCACTACTAGCCCCTAGAGAGCCTCCTACAACTGCTAAAGGAGATAACTATATAGACTAGACATAGATATATATAGTATATAACTCTAAAGGTTAATACTAATAAGTAGTCTAGGTCTTAGATAAAGTCCTTGCCTAATACTATTGGGATAGACTGGATTTCCACTATAGGGTGTTAGGATATACTATTAGCAGCTGCCTCTATACCCCCCCTATTCACCTATTGGAAAGAAAGGCCTAGGTATCCTATGTGATAGCCTAGCCCCCTTTAGTCATAGACTCTAATACTAAAGGTTTAGAAGATGAGTCACCTAGCCTATAGGCTAGGACCCTAGGAAAAGAGTATACTCTATAGACAGTCACCTTTAGAGGAAAGAGACACTACTAGAAGAGCTACTAATATATTATAAGAAATTAGAGGTTAGAGGTTCCTTAGAAGTAGATATAGTAGTTAATAGATTCTATTTAACTACTACTTTAGTAGACTTAAGAAATATAACCTCTATTATTATACCTAATCATATATATAAATAGCTTGACCTATATAGATCTATACTTATCACCCCACTATATCTAGCCCTATTTAATGACTAACCTACTTTAATAGTGACTGAAGTTACCTACTTCCTTATAGACATTAGGGGACTAGAGGAATAGGTCTTAGTACTAGTTATCCTAAATATAAAATAGGATGAAATCCTCATTAGCTACCTATAGTATAAAGTACACTAAGCTATAATTGACTATGAGTATAACTGACTAATCTTCCCCTACTTCTCTATTCTATACTCCTCCTAGGCTAAGGTACCTAGGAGACCCTAAGAGATCTATATAGCATAGGTATAGAATACTATATAAACTATAATATAATAGGAAACCCTAGAATACCTACTAGTATTTATAGCATCCCTTAAGGATATTAACCCAGCTCTTTGTAAGTTAGCTAAGGAAGAGGGACTAGTTGACCTGAGCTAGGTAGATAAGATTCCCCTATAGGTGACCCCAGATAACTATATTAATTTTAATCCTAAAGCCCTATATATATATAGACTTCCCCCTTTGAGAAAGGGAATGAACTATAAGATCAACCTCATAGTTCCTAATACTAAGGCCCCTTAGGGCCCCCTATATAAAATTTTATATAAGGAACTACTTATACTCTACTAGACCCTCCTAAACCTATTAAAGAAGAAATTCATCTAAATCAGTAGCTCTACTACTACTACCCTAATCCTATTTATCTAGAAACCTAAGGGAGGCTTATACTTCTCTATTAACTACTAAGCACTGAATAAATATATAGAAAAGCATTATTTCCCCCTTCCTAAGTTTAATGAAACATGATATAAAATCTATAAAGTATAATAGTTTACCAAGTTTAATATAGTCTTAGTATTCTATAACACCTGTATTAAGCTAGGAGACAAGTGGAAGACTATATTCTATACTAGGCTAAGGAGTTTTAAGTAGAATGTAATTGTAAGGCTTCATGAGATACAAGAAGATTCAATTGCATAATGGCTCTGTATTAAAGAAGAACTCAATAAGTTCTAAAAGAAACTAAGGTGAGCTATGCTAATGATGGTGGTCAAGTGGTTTATATGTGTGTTGGGAGACATGCACTTTGGTAGAGGGGCTAGGGGAGGACACTAGGAAGACACTAGGAGGACACTAGGAAGACACTAGGAGAAGGGGCTAAGGAGCAAAAGGGGCTTCTGGTATATTGTATAGTTTCCTAGGTGAGGGCAGGGCCTGAACTATACATGATCTATAGATCATTACAATTGATCCCTTCCCCTCCTTCCAGGTCACCTATAGATAGTTAGTGGTTTACTTGTATTCTTCTAGGGTAGCTATGTCTTCAAGGTGCACTAATGGTTCCCAGGTTAGTTCTACATAACCTGTCTATTTTACTAGCACTTGGTATTGTTTCCTGTATTTCTAGTATTAGAGGATCTTGTCCACTTGGTATTCCCCTACAACTGTATTGTCTATGGCTTCCTCCTGTGATATTAGGGGTGGCTTAGGATTGGAGGACACTTAGGATAGTAATAGGTCTTCTCTATACTAGTGGACTAGGTTGATATAGAATACTAGGTGGATGCCAGAGGGGGTATTGAGTTTGACAGTATGGGATCTAATAAGGCTAATGACTTTATATAGTAGTACTAACTAGTTGAGTTTCTTTGAGGGGTATAGGGTATAGATATTCTTAAGTCTTAGGTAGACTCTATTGCTGACTTAGAATAATTCTATAACTTATTAGCCTTTATTAGTATATCATTCCTATACTTCTTAGGCTAGGGCTATAGATGCCTAGGAGAATGCAGTGGCTTCACAGTGCTTTACTAGCCAGTTGTGTCCTGCTATAGCTAGGGAAATACTTGAGCCTATGGGTTATGGGGCAATAGTTTCAATAGGGTCTATATAGTAGCTATGGCAGAAGAAAAATAGGCTAATGCCTGTGGATACTGAAACCTAGTTATTCAAGGTGATCTATGCTTAGGGTAGTAGGGAAGCCTAGTCATCTTATAGGTAGGCTGTAAATGTCTGGAGGTATGTCTCTATTTCCTGGTTCAAGTGTTCCTATGCTCTATTAGTCTCTGGGTGGAAGGCTGTGGACAAATGACAAGTGATTCCAAGTTAGCAGTATACTTCAGCCTAGAAAAGGCTAATGAATTGTGGACCTTAGTCAGAGGTGATCATATATAGGGTTCTATAGTAAGTGAATACATAGACTAAGAAAGCTTTAGCTATATTGTGAGTAGTGGAAGACTTCAGGGGTATGAGGACTTTAGACTTTGATAGCTAGTCAGTGATACCTATAATGATAGTATACCTATTAGAGGGTAGAAGGTTGACAATGAAATCAACTGTAATTTCTTACTAAGTCTATTCTAGGATTAGGAGGGGTTTTAAGAGGCTATGCTTCTATTCCTACTATATTTTGCTCTGTCTATAAGTGTCATAGTTTCTCACAAAGCACTATATATCTTCTATCAACCCAGGCCAGGTGTAGGAGTGGCTTATGAGGTCTTATGTGATAGTAGTGCTAGGGTGGCCTATCAGACTCAAATCATAGGTAGCTTGAATTATCACTGTATGAAGTGGCTCATAGGCTAGGATCCATAGGCACTCCTACTATAAGAGGTGTGTTTCTGAGTTAAGGGAGCATTCACTGATTTGCTAAGACAGGCCCTAGTCATTAGGGAATGTATATACTTTTTCTTATACTACTGAGCAGGCTTACTAGTATCTCTCATTATGTCTTAGTATAGTGTCCTATAGGTTATAGAGTTCTAGGTCAGTGAATAGGGATAGAAGACCTAGGTAGGGAGTGACTTCTAAGCCTTCTAGATCTTTATTAGGGTTTTTAGCCTATATTACTATAGTGATAATAAAGTTCTTACCACAGGGGTATAGCATCTGGTGAACTCTAGATTGTAGTCTATCATTAGATAGGTTGTATAGGAGGTCTTAGTTATGTTAGGATAGGGCATTAGAGGTGACTTGTGTTGTTCTAGGTCTATATATCAGTGTGAAGTCAAATTCAGATAATTCATGAGACTAGTAGTATTGACATTCTGAGAGGGTCTAGTGGGTTTGGAAGTAGATAAGGTTATAGTGGTCAGTGTATACTTGGAATGTAATGCCAGCTAAGAAAGGGCACTAATGTTTCAAGCAGGAGAAGATTACTAACATTTCCTTATCATAGATGGGATAGTTGACCTCAGCTAGGGTGAGTTTCTGTGAGAAGTATATAATAGGCTGCTAAAGGGAATCCAGGCCCTGTTGTCTCAATGAGGCTCCTATTACCTATCCAGAGGAATCTACTTCAATAATAGTAGGGCAATTAGAATCATAGGTAGCTAGGACAGGTATAGAGATGAGGGCCTAGCAGAGCTTATCAAAAGCTTCTTACTAGTCTAGGCCCTAAACAAATAGTTAGTCTTTCTTAGTCAGTATAGTTAGTGGTATTACTAGAGTCAAGTAGTTCTTGATGAAATAGTAGTAGAAGTTTACAAAGCCTAAGAAGCTATAGAGGCTATGTATAGAGGTTAGGGCTTCCTATTCTTGAATTGTATAGGTCTTTTCAGGGTCAGTGTGGATTCTAATACTAGGCTCTATAATGTAGCCTAGATACTTGATTGAAGAGGATTTGAAATCACTCTTATCCTAATCTAGTTAGAGGCCTGTATTATCTAGGGCCTTAATGATCTAATAGATAAGCTTATAGTGGTCTTCTCTGGAACCTGAAGTATAGATCACTATATCATCTAGGTAGGCTGAGCAGGTAATGCCTAGCCACTAGGAAAGGATATGGTTAATAAACCACTAGAAGGAAGCTAGTGCTCCACTTAAGCTGAATAGAGTTACTAGCTATTCAAAGGAGCTAAGGTAGGTATAGAAAATAGTCTATAGTTCATAGCCTTCTTTGACTTGAAGACAGTGGAAAGTGGAGATAATATCAACTTTAGAGATGTATTTAGCTGATGTAATGTCACAGAGGGTGTCATGGATGAGTGGCAGTAGGTATCTATCCTTCTCTATAGCATTGTTCAGAGTGTGGTAGTTGATGTAGAAGCAAATGCCTCCACTGGGTTTCTTGACAAAGATCACTAGGGCTCCTCCTTCAGCACTGCTAGCCTGAATGAAGCCAGAGTCAAGGAGCTCATATAGGGTTTTCCATAGGACTAGTATGTTAGGGTTTGGAAAACCCAAATAGAGTCTAAAGACTTTTCAACCTATCTGTTGGAGGAGCATAAGCATACTAGCCCTAAAAGGCTGAATAATTATTTATGCCTCTCTCAAAATACTAATATAGCAAAGGTTAGCAGTTAATTTTAGACTTAGTTTAGTTCCTTTCTTTCCCTATCAGAATATATTTGTTTCTGCTGTACTTCATTGATTCTTATAAGACAAGGCCCTTACATCATATTCTGATCTCTTTTTTTTACTGGCTCCCACAATTTTTACTAGTTACTAGTCACACTGGATTACTCACATCATTGGTTTCAAAATATTTTACTGGTTCACTGATTATTACTGGCTATAAGTCATATTGGCCCCCCCCCTCTAGCCTAACACTAACATAGTAGAACAACAACAATAATAATAATAGTAATAGTAATAACAAGCTCCACCCCTTTCAAGGGAGTAGTAACTGGAGCAACAGGTCCAGATGCTTAATGGTACCCTTGAACTACTTAACACATAGTATAATAGCTTACTAGGATCACCTGTGATAAGAGGTTCAACCAAGATCCCAAAACTTACTACTACTGACCCAGATGAGTTTACTATCTGGTTTGATCAAGTAAAGTGTGTTTAGGAAATTGAGAAAACATACATTCCTGATAGCAAGTTCATAACCCTAGTGTACCTTAGTGTAGCCAACTCAGCTCATAACTAAATCAAGAGGATACTTGACACTAAACTCTATAATGCCTCTGGCATATGTAATACTTTCCTTAAAGAACTCCAGAAGGCTTTTGAAGACCCTATAGCTAAGGAGAAGGCCCTACTGAAGATCCAGATGATCCACTAAGGAAAGTCAAAGATTGATGACTATATCCAAAAGTTTAATGACCTCCTCAGCCTTGCTCAGGGTAATGACCTACACTATAGCTAGAAAATTCTCTGGTTCAGACAAAGCCTTGACCCTACTCTCTATCAATAGATCTAAAGCAACCTTCCCCTGATGGACTACAAGGAATATAAGAAGATAGCAGTACACACCTCCTAAATACTACTATAATAGAGAGAGGATGACAGGCTATTAACCTCTCTCCCTACCACAACTACACCCTAGTGCAACCTAGACACTATAGATTAGGAGTGCACCTGCCAAGTGTCCTCTGACTAGTAGTCAGACTATCCTAAAGTGAAATGGGTTTCTATAGAAGTGTGAGAACAGTAAAAGCAGGACAGGAAGTGCCTCTACTGTAGTTCATCTAAACACTTTGTCTATCAGTGCCCTTATAGAGTTGGCCTGAAGCCCTAGGAGCTAAGTGCCTACAAAACAGTAGTATCCCTACCTTTTGATGATGACATGATTCTAGAGGATGATGACAATCTATTAGAAAACTAGCCCCCTCTAGTTATAGTCATAACTAGAGGAAGTTAGTAGTAAGGAATGCATTCTCTTCTTCTCCCTCTTCTCTTCCCTCCCTAACTCCTCTACTCATTAAAGGAGCCCTTAATGTAGACATAGTAATAAACAATAACTATCCTACAGTTGCACTAGTAGACACAGGCAACACAGTGTCTATAATTGTATCTGAGAAACTTGTGAAGAAATACAAACTCCCCTGCTCAGTGCTCACCTCCCCCCTGTCCCTAAAACCTTTCAATAACTAACCTGCCTCCATCACTATACAAGCCACTAAACTAGAAATAGATCTAGGTAGAATCAGAGAAGAAGTATTCACACTAGTAGTACTAGACATCTATGAAGAAGAAATAATGATAGGATACCTATGGTTATACCACTACAAAGCAAGTATAGATTGTGTAAACCACTGTCTTGTCTTCTAGAATTTTTCAATACTATAGTTAATAACCTCCTTAGAACATAGTAACCTAACTGAACTGAAAGTGGCCTATATATGTAAAATTTAGAACTATGACCTCAAAGTCTTTGTAGTAAGTCTACAAGACATCAATTACACCCTGGAAAAGCTAGCTAAAGAAGAGGAGCCCTACTCAGACAAATAGAAAGCTAAAGTCCTAGGCTGGATCACTATGGAAAATATCATAGTATTCAACCTAGAAGCCCTTTACTCATACTACCTCCCTCCCCTCTGACCTGGGATGAACTATGAGATCAACCTCATAGTCCTAGACTCTGAAGCACTATAGGGCCTATTATACAGTCTCTCCTACAATGAACTGATTATCCTCTAGAAAACACTACTCAACCTACTCAACAAAAAGTTCATCTAGATAAGCAGCTCAATAGCAGTAGCCCTAATATTATTCATCAAAAAGCTAGGGGGTGGGCTGAGGTTCTGTATTGACTATAGGTTGCTTAACAAAATAATGAAAAAGGACTGCTATCCCCTACTAAACTTCAGAGAAACCCTCTAATAAGTCAGCCAAGCAAAATGGTTTACAAAGCTCAATGTGGTAGCCACATTCCACAATGTCTGAATTGAACTAGGATATGAATGGAAAATAGCTTTTCACACCTGCTTAGGTTCCTTTGAGTGGAACATCATGCCATTTGGTCTGTCCAATGCTCCTGCCCAGTTCCAGTGTTTCCTAAACACAGTGCTATAAGAGTACCTAGATGTATTCTGTTCTGCCTACATTAATGACATTTTAGTCTTTATAGACAGTACCCTTGAAGAACATCATGAATAAGTGAATAAAGTCCTAACTAAGCTGGTTGGAGCAGGACTGACTGTGGACATAGACAAGTGTGAATTTACAACTAAAGAAGTCAAGTACTTAGGATACATCATCTAACCAGGAAAGACAACTATAGACCTAGCAAAAGTCTAAGCAGTCAAAGAATAGCCTACTCCTAAGAATAAGAAAGATGTTAGAGGATTTCTAGGTTTTGCAAACTTTTACCACCTATTCATTAAAGACTTTACTACCATTACAGGACCCCTCAATACACTGACAGGGAAGCATTCCCCTTTTCTATAGTCTGACAACTATGAATATGCCTTCACCCAATTGAAAGATGCTTTCTGCTCTGCCCCTATACTACACTTATTCAATCACATTCTTCCCACCACTGTCAAAGTGGATGTGTCAGGTTATAGCACTAGGGCTATCCTCCTCTAGGAACACCCAGATGGGATGTATCCAATAGTATACATCAGCTAAAAAATGTCACCCTCAGAAGCAAACTATGAAATCCATGACAAAGAAATGCTTATAATCATATGAGCCCTTAAGGAATGGCAAGGAGAACTCCAGGGAACCTAAGGCCCTGTCAAGGTCCTGACAGACTACTAAAACCTACTCTATTTTACAACTATATAATAACTATCAGAACAATAAGCTAGATAGGCAACCTTACTTTCAGAGTTTAACCTAGCTTTAGAGCACTGCCTAGGAAAACTGTCCCTACTCCTAGATACACTGTCCTGACTACATATGCCTCAGGACATAGAAGACCCTTGACTGAAAGTATACCACCAGCAGCTACTGACCTAAGGTGAAGATAGCTTACTACATGTCTGACCTGTCTATACACCCTCCCTATTGATACTATCCCTATTCCAATAAGAAAACCTGTCTACACTCTGGAACTAAGCACTGTCTGAAGACATAGACTACTCACTTGCCTACACTATCATTGCCTTAGGATCCCTAATATAGCCTGAGAACCTGAAGAACCACTAGAGAGTATCACTGTTAGAATGCTCTCTAGACTCATAAGGTCACCTCTACTTTAGATCTCAACTTTGGCTACTAAATTAGGAACCACTACAAACTAATATACTATAGGAAATACATGACTTGGCAATACTCATCCACCCTAGACAGAGAGTCATGTGTCAAGAGGTCTCAAAAACCTATTTCTAGCTACACTATACCTCAGATGTCAAACACTTCTACTAAAACTAGGAAATATATAGCAGCACTAACATCATACATCAAATGAAACAAGGACTACTGAAACCTCTTCCTATCCTTGACTATATATAGTAAGACATTAGTCTAGACCTGATAGGACCTCTCCCCACTTATAATAGAGAAGGAAAATTATATAAGTATATCATGACAATTATAGATCATCTCTCAAAGGGAATAATACTAATACTATGCTATAGCCTAGACATCAAATACCTATTAATACATTTCCTTGAGTACTACTACCTAAGACATGGCCTACCCTAGAGCATTACATTAGATAGGCAATTCACTAATATGTTTTAGAAGCACCTGATGACAACACTGAAAATAAACTGATAATTGACTACTATATATCACCCCTAGTCAAATAGAGCTATAGAGAGGGTAAATGCTGAAATCAAGGTAAAATTGTCAAAACTTCTGATAGAATGCCTAGACTAGCTCAACTGCCTCCTAATAGTTGAATTCACATTGAATGCAGCTACTTCTTCCTCTACTAAAACATCACCCTTTACAATGTCCTATGGTTTTGATCCAGAACCTATTCAGTTATAGCTAGAAGCAATTGCCCCCCTGATACTACCACTAGACCAAAACCAGAGCCTAGTGGCATAAGCCACTAGGATAATGAAAAGCCTAGCTGACTAAGCAAAGTAGGTGTAATCTACACTGAGCACTGCTAGATTAGATATAGAGGAATAAGTAAACCTGTATAGATAGCCCTATTGCTAATTCTAACCTAGAGACTGGGTTTGGTTATCTAAGAGCTCACACACTACATAGCAAGAAGGCCTAGGCTGAAAATTAAGACCCTAATACTAGAAGCTGTAAGTCTTGGAAGAAGTGGGTTCCCACAACTACAGGTTAGACCTATAGGGAGCCAGAGGTCATGACATTTTTCATATAGATAGGTTAAGGCATTTCCCAAATGATACTTTTCCCTCCTAGAACACCTACACTACAGACAGTGCACTAGGCCCAGTTGAAATCAATGGTATAGAAGAATGGGAAGTGGAAGATATAATCCAGGAGTGTCCTTCCAATGGCAAGAGGGAAGCACAATACCTAGTGAAATAGACAGGTTTCCCTGATCCTACCTAGGAACCAAGAGAAGCCCTGGAAGACACAGTTGCACTGGAAAGATGGCTAGAAGGGAAAGGAGGCTGATGTTAGGGTTTGGAAAACCTAAATAGAGTCTAAAGACTTTTCAACCTATCTATTGGAGGAGCACAAGCATACTAGCCCTAAAAGGCTAAATAATTATTTGTGCCTCTCTCAAAATACTAATATAGCAAAGGTTAGCAGTTAATTTTAGACTTAGTTTAGTTCCTTTCTTTCCCTATCAGAATATATTTGTTTCTGCTGTACTTCATTGATTCTCACAAGACAAGGCCCTTACATAGTAGCTCCTCTCTGCTCATGGAATACAAGGGACATGCATGTTAGGGTCTATAACCTATAGAGGCTTTGCCTAGGGCCTTTCCCTTAGTCACAATCCCCCTGAGACAGTATATCCATTCAGGGCCTGCTTTAGATGCAGTCACTGGAAACTGTCACAGACAGGCAGGAAGGTTCTATGAGACTAACCCAATAGCTCAAAGACAGGACAGGCAGGACAGGTAGACAGGGATGAGGACAGGCAGGACAGGATGTTCAGGATGGTAATAGATACCAGGACAGAAGACAGGGACAGGAAGTTCAGTATATTTAGGGAAGGAGACAAGGACATTGCTTAGGGAGCAACATTCAGGTAATAGAGGGAGGTTCTATCTAGTCTATATATCTATACAAGTTATAGTCAATAAGATCTATAGTAGGGTGTAAGGTTGGTAGCAGTGAGTAAGGCTCTAGCCTTGAGTAGGACAGCAGTCATATAGGGAACACTAAAGTAGTGTGGAATAGTAGTCATGTAGAAACAGTAGTTATGTAGAAGACAGTATTATGCCATAATAGACAGTGGTTATACAGAGGACACTAGTGTACTATTACATTATATAGGAATGCTAGTGTACTATAGCAGTTATGTAGAAGACACTAGTGTACTATGACAGTACCCCCCTCTCTATAGTAGAGCTCTGTCAATGCCAAGAGGGTAACTAGGAGGGTTCACCTAGGGGCTAGGCTTGTCAGGGTAACAGCAGTGGTAGTTCTCCACTAGCTATTTCACATTTTCCAGGTATTCAGTAGGCTCAGTTGTTGGGTTGTTGTAGCTAGTCTAATGAACAATATATTTCAGGTGGGGGTGGTGTCTACAGCTATAGTGTTCCCAGAAGGAGTCCAAGACTTCTTTGACTTTGTATTCAGTTTATCTAGCCACTTCAATATGAGGTGGAGGTAGATAGACTTATCTAGGGATCAGGTCAGAGGTATCAGTATATTAGAGCTTAGACATGTGGAAAACAGGATATATCCTTATAGAGGCAGGCAACTCAAGTTTATAAGTGTATAGGCTTATGATCTTATAGATGTAGAATAGTCCTAAGTTCTTCTAGTCTAGCTTCTTCTAAGGCTAGGTAGTTTGAATCATCTAGGCATCAAGCTAGACTTTATCATTAACTTAGAACTAGTAGGGTGGTTAGTAGTACTGATTTACCTGCTCTTCATAGAAGTTTTAGGCTATTGCTATTTCAGAATAGGTCAGTTCTATTATCTCTTCTATTCAGGTAGCAAAGGTGGCAGTGTCTTAGGACTAGGTGGAATCAGGTAGGTTAGAGATTGGCTTGAATCCCATCTGGGGTTAGAATCTATAGTTCATAAAGAAAGGGGAAATATTAGTGGTTTCAGAGTAATATACATTACTAGAGAACTCAGCTAGTAGTAACTAATCTTCCTAATTGTCTTGTAGATATACTATGTATACATGTAGATATTGTTCTAAGACTGAATTCATTCTCTTAGTTTAACCATTAGTTTCAGGGTAGTAGGTAGAGGATAGGGTTAGTTCAATTTTCAAGGACTAAGACAGGCACCTCTAAAATTCAGTAATGAATTGAGGTCCTTAGTCTAAGACAATAGTTAATAGAAGGCTATATAACTTCTAGACATTCTTCAGGTATAGATAGGCAGTGTCTTCAGTATTATAGTTACTATGATAGGGAATCAGATGATATATCTTAGTCAGGTGGTCTATAATCATAAGGATAGTATTATAGCTATTGCTCTTAGGTAGGTAGGTGATAAAATCAATGGATATATTACACTATGCTCTCTCAGGAATTAGCAGTAGGTGAAGTAGGCCTTTCTGGCCATTATAGAAGGGTGTCACACAGTGGTAGGTATAGTACTAGTGAACCTAGCAGGCAATGTACCTTGCTATACCAGGCCAGTAGTATTCCTGGGACAGGAGGTCATAGGTTTTGGAATGACCTGGATGTCCTGAGACAGGAGAGTCATAGTATAGATAGAGGAGCTCTACTTTCAGGGCATTACTTTCAGGAATGTATAAGTGGTCTTATATATATAGGTAGCCTTTGTACTCTGAGCACTTAGCTAGGGTGAGTGTCAGCAGGTGGCTTATTTCAGGGTTCAGGATTATAGCTAAGGTAGTATAGGGTATAGGGTTAGAATCATATGTAGTATAGAAGAGTTCTTATAGATTCATTGGCAGGATAATCTGATTCAGGTGAGTCTAGTGGCTAGCATCAGGTGGTAGGTTGTGATTCTTCAGGATAGTTTAGCTCTAGTATAGAAGACAGTCATCACCCTCCTTAGGTAAGTCTTCTGACTAGTGTGTGAGTGAATCAGGCTTCACACCTAGCTTACCTAGGCAGTAAATGATGTAGAAGTTGAATTAGGATAGGAATTCAGACCAATAGGCCTGACAGTAGTTGAGTTACTTCATAGATATGAAGTACTCTTGATTTCAGTGATTAGTGATAACCTTCATAGGCAAAGGGGCACCTTCTAGTTCAGGATGCTATTCCTTGAAATAGTGGATGATAGCCAGGAGTTCTTTGTCATAGATTTCATAGTTATACTCAGCTACTGAATGCTTCTTAGAGAAGAAAGCAATAGGGTAGAGGGTACTATTGTCATTGTATTAGGACATGACACTAGCTGACATATAATTAGACATGTTAGTCTCAAGGATGATATCCTTATCCTAATTGAAATAGGCTAGGACAGGGGTAGAGGAGAAGTGGTCTTTTAGGGTTCAGAATACTGATTCATAGGTAGAATCCTATATAAAAGGGATATCTTTCTTTATCAAGTGTATTAATAGGGTGACTAAGCTAGAGAAGTCATGAATGAAGTAGTAGTAAAAGTTACTGAAGCTAAGGAAGGCTTAGGTATCTGTTAGGGATCTTAGGGTAGGCTAATTATATACTATTATAACCTTGGCTAGGTCTATATGAATGCCATTATAGCTAATGATCAAGCCTAGGAACTTGGTTTTAGTGTAGTAGAACTCATACTTAGGAGCCTAGGTGTATAATCCAGTAGTGTAGAGGTGTTTGAGGACTGCTTAGATATATTTAGTGTGTTCTTCACAGGTATGACTGTAAATCAAGATGTCATCTAAATACACTATGTAGAATAGGTTGAGATATTCTCTTAGGGAAGAGTTGATTTATTGTTAGAAGGAGGACAGGGCTCCTATCAGTCCAAATGGCATGACTAGGCTCTCAAAGAGGCTAAAGTGTATATAGAAGGCAGTTAGGTATTCTTCTCCTATAGTCATATAGAGGTTATTGAAAGTAGAGATGATATTAATCTTGGAAAAGTAGTGTATTCCATATAGATTGTTTAGAGTTTCCTTGACTAGGGGCAGTGGGTATTAGTCTTTAATAGTCATAGTGTTCAAGGTGTGATAATCAATATAAAAATACAGTCCTCTATTAGCCTTCTTCATGAATAGAATAGGAGAGGCAATATATAAGGAGCTAGGATAGATAAAACCTTTCCAGAGATTTTCATCAAGCCATTCTCAGAGGGCTTTCAGTTCATCTCAGGACATGGAGTATAGGGGCCTGAAAGGCAGTTTCACACCTTCTACCAGGGGGATATAGTGATCCATAGGTCAGTGTAGTAGTAGTTTTTCCACCTTGTAAGGGGAGAAAACATCAGTGAAGTCTGACAATTCAGCAGGTAGGGAAAAGGGTTCAGGTTTCTAGGGACTTATAGAGTCCAGGGAGTCAGGGCAGTTCAGGATTCAATGGATTTCTTCTAGTGTTATTATGAATAGTTGATAGGTAGACTGGTAGGAGTAGGCAATAGCACCTTCCTTTAAGATCAGGACAATGTTCAGGCTGTAAAGGGCCAGGGGTCATGGGGGTAAGTTACTAGGTTAATCTTTATAGGGGATATTATATAAGGCTTAAAGCTTCTTAGGCTTACTAGGAACATTATAGTGGTTTCAGTAGTATTCACTATCAAAAGTGATTGAGTGATCAGTGAAGTAGATAGTTAGGTTATATTACTTTAGCTAAGGCATACCTAAGACAATGGGGTAATGAGTGAGCTATGTGACAAAGAATAAAACATTCTTCTGACAGTGATCATTTATATAGAGGTGGGCATAGATATAATGAGTACATTTCCTAGCTTCAGTTTCTCTTCCATTGAATACTTCAATTCCAAACAGAGAGCAGAGGGGGTAGGTCAGAATTCAGTACAGAGATACCTAGGTGGCATCAATGAAGGCTTTTCCTTCTGCACTACAGTTAGTCAGGGTATATATCAGGAAGGAATAGTCTTGAAGAGATAGTTCTATAGGGAGGATCATAAGATCTGACCACTGATTGTATTCTTCCTCAATTGGAAGACTATGTATAGCAGTAGCTGAGATATGAATGATCTGGTTCAGGGTTGTACTAGGAGGTTCTACCTAGGGGTGGCTTATTCCAGGCAAGCTCCTTTTTTTAGTCCATCACTGGAGTAGTCCAAGTGGAAGGATGAGAAGGAGTCATAGTGGTGGTGGGAGCAGGAGACCTGGGGCATTGTTGTAAGGGAGTGAATCAAACAAAAGGATGTATTGGCATAAGAACAGAAACAATTGTTGAAGAAGCAAGAACTAACTAATACTACAGATGATGGAGGGTTCTACACTACTTTATACTGAAGAAAGATAGACTGCTTCTTGCTGAAGGTCTAGACCCCTGGGACCATTCCAGGAGAGAGGTCTTAATGAATATGCTGTCTCTGGTGATTGCATCTGAGACATGTCTGATGAATAGACTGTTTCTGGTGGTTGTGTCTAAGGCATGCCCCAATGAATAGGCTGTTTCTGGTGACTGTATCTAAAGCAGGCCCTGAACGGATAGGCTGTCTCAGGGGGATTGTGACTAAGGGAAAGGCCCTAGGCAAAGCCTCTATGGGTTGCAGACCCTAACAATTGTGGCAGTAGAGGAAGGGGACAGTGCAGCTGAGTGGAGCTATCAGTTATCAGGTTGTGGGCACTGGCCCACTAGGTGGCCCTTTATTCCACAACAGTAGCATTCACCCTTTTCTCAGTAGGAGGCATGGCATTGATGGGACAGGTCTATGGCATCCAGGTCTGGTGGAGGGGCAGTTGTTCTTTTTGGGTCTGTGTTCCCCAGTGCTGGGGCCTGGGGGACAGGGGCATGGGATTCAGAGGCAGTGGTATGGTTCTGGGCAGGGGGAGCACAGGTCTAGGTAGTGGGCAACATTACAGAGCCAAAGCAGGTCATGCAGTTCTCAAGGTTTTGGAGGAAGTTTGTGAATTCATGGTATTCATAACTTAGGGGGTCATGATGTAGTAGCATCACATGGAGTTCCTTTGAGATGTTTTGCTTAAGAAGGGTTGGCAGAGTCAATTCACTTACTTCTTGTTAGGGTCTGCAACCCATAGAGGCTTTGCCTAGGGCCTTTCCCTTAGTCACAATCCCCCTGAGACAGCATATCCGTTCAGGGCCTGCTTTAGATGCAGTCACCGGAAACAGCCTATTCATTGGGGCATGCCTTAGACACAACCACTGGAAACAGCATATTCATTAAGACCTCTCTCCCAGAATGGTCCCAGGGGTCTAGACCTTCAGCAAGAAGCAGTCCATCTTTCTTCAGTATAAAGTAGCGTAGAACCCTCCATCATCTGTAGTATTAGTTAGTTCTTGCTTCTTCAACGATTGTTTCTGTTCTTATGCCAATACATCCTTTTGTTTGATTCGCTCCCTTACACTTCTCCCTCAAGAGCCAGGCACTAGAACTAGGAGAAGAAGGTAGTAAAATCCTTATTGCTTTATTAGAGGTAGAACAATTCACTATAGGCATAGTTGACCTTATCAGGGTCCCTATATACATAGTCAAGGACTTTCAGGATAGCATTATAGTCTAAAAGCAGGCATTCCCTATCCTTGATGTATAGTAGAATGAGGGTATATACTAGTCCTTTCAAGCAGTTATTGACATAGGCTATATAGTCTTAGGTATCTGGGAAATAGTCATGGTTTCTTTACATCTTCTGGTAGATCTAGGTATTGAAGTGATAAAGGTCTAACTAGTCACCTTTGAACTTATCAGGGTCAGGTAGTCATTCAGAGGGCTTAGTAGTATAAGTCATTATGAATAGTTCAGCCATAGAAAGGGCTAGGGCAGGAGCAGGAGTAGACATGGGGATAGGAGTAGGAGTAGGGGCAGGGAAAACAGTAGGGGCAGAAGTAGGAATAGAGACAGAGGCTTCTCCTCCCTCAATAGTGAGGGTAGTAGGAGCAGTGGGTACAGCAGGGGGTGGTATGGCTGACTGGAGTTTATCAAGAGCCCTTTACTCATTGAGGTGAGCCTAGTAAAGCTCACTCCAGGCCTCTTTCAACTCATTTTATATATACTTGAGCTAGCCCTGAGTTGCTTAAAGATTAGCAGTGAGGCTGTCTTATATAGTAGTGTAGTTAGTAGACTTAGTAGTCACTATGTGGTTCAGGGTGGTAATTTCAGATTCTTTTTCATCAGTGTATGAAAATAGGGCATAGATGTATTCAAACCAAGCACTAGTGTAGTTGGTAACCCCCTCACTAAAGCTCTTGAAGCTATTAGGCACAGTTAGAGGGTCTAGGTGGGTAGTCATCTCATCAGTGTCTAAGGGTAGAAGCAATATAATGTCATAGACAGGTAGGTTCTATGAGACTAACCCAATAGCTCAAAGACAGGATAGGTAGGACAGGTAGACAGGGATAAGGACAGGTAGGACAGGATATTCAGGATAGTAATAGATACCAGGATAGAAGACAGGGACAGGAAGTTCAGTATATTCAGGGAAGGAGACAAGGACATTGCTTAGGGAGTAATATTCAGGTAATAGAGGGAGGTTCTATCTAGTCTATATATCTATACAAGTTATAGTCAACAAGATCTATAGTGGGGTGTGAGGTTGGTAGCAGTGAGCAAGGCTCTAGCCTCAAGCAGGACAGTGGTCATGCAGGGAACACTAAAGTAGTGTGGAACAGTGGTCATGCAGAAACAGTAGTCATGCAGAAGACAGTATCATGCCATGATGGACAGTGGTTATGCAGAGGACACTAGCATACTGTTACATTATGCAGGAACACTAGCATACTGTAGCAGTTATGCAGAAGACACTAGTGTACTGTGATAGAAACAGCCTATTCATTGGGGCATGCCTTAGACACAACCACCAGAAATAGCCTATTCATTAGACATGTCTCAGATGTAATCACTAGAGACAGTATATTCATTAAGACCTCTCTCCTGGAATAGTCCTGGGGGTCTAGACCTTTAGCAAGAAGCAGTCCATCTTTCTTCAGTATAAAGTAGTATAGAACCCTCTATTATCTGTAGTATTAGTTAGATCTTACTTCTTTAATGATTGTTTCTGTTCTTATGCCAATACATCCTTTTGTTTGATTTACTCCCTTACATCACAATTGTTCCTCTTGCTGTTTGAGTGACACTAGTACTATAAGGAATGTACTTATGAAACAGAAGACATAGAATCCATAGACAATACAGAACCCACAGAACCTATAGACCCTATGAAAGATATAGAACCCATAGAAGATACAGAACCTATAGGACCCACACTACAATGAACCCCTAAGTACTAGAGAATGCCCCTCAGGCTTCTCCTATGGAAGCAGACCCCCTAATAGTAGCCTACACCACTGCTCTAGAAGTAGTAGATGAAGCAGTTGAAGCTCATGTAAACTACCTCTGCTATATCACATAACTCTAGGCTATAGTTGAAGCCAAAGGATAGTCATTTATACAATTTGAACACCTCTTAGGATTACCTATGTAGAAGACTATTGGGAGCACCTCATATTACCCTAAGATAGAGGCTCCTATATTCAAGGGAGATCTTAAGGATTTCCTAATGTACTACTAATGCCTCTGAATGAAGTGGGAGGTTGATAAGGAATTCCTAAATACTGATAAGGAGTTCATTACTATAGTAATCAATAAACTTGAAGGACCTACTACACATTATACTATAGTACAGGTCTAATACCTAGATATAGCCTACCTCCTCTCAGGAGAATCTTTCCTGAAGATGATATATACTAAGTACTATGACCTAATAGCAGTAGGTAAGGCATACTATACTCTATATCAACTCTACTAAGGAAATAAGTCATTTAACACCTATCTATAGTGGTTTGAAGAGCTCTTATACCTCTCAGGTTATGATAAGTTCACTGACTACTAAAAAATTAAACTCCTAAAGACTTCTATCTCCCTAAAGATCATAGATGTCTTATACTACTATTTTATAATTCTACCTAAGGAATATAATACATAGGTACTACAGGTCCAAGAGCTTTAGCAAGAGATGTAAGCAGTTGACTAGCATAAGGCCTACTATATAGCCTTAGTGTCATCTTCATGTCCTAGCCTATCACAGAGGGCCCTACTAGCCCCTAGAGAGCCTCCTATAACTGCCAAAGGAGATGACTACATGGACTAGACATAGATATACATAGTGTATAACTCCAAAGGTCAATACTAATGAGTAGTCTAGGTCTCAGATGAAGTCCTTACCTAATGCTATTAGGATAGACTGTGTTTCCACTATAGGGCCTCAGGACATACTATTAGTAGCTGCCCCTATACCCCCTCTATTTGCCTATCAGAAAGAAAGGCCTAGGTATCCTATATAATAGCCTAGCCCCCTTTAGTCATAGACTCTAATACTGAAGGTTTAGAAGATAAGTTGCCTGGCCTATAGGCTAGGACCCTAGGAAAAGAGTACCCTCTATAGATAGTCACCTTCAGGGGAAAGAGACACTACTAGAAGAGCTACTAATACATTATGAGAAATTAGAGGTTAGAGGTTCCTTAGAAGTAGATATAGTAGTTAATAGATTCTATCTAACCACTGCTTTAGTAGACTCAGGGAATATAACCTCTATTATTATACCTGATCATATATATAAATAGCTTGACCTATATAGATCTATACTTATCACCCTACTACATCTAGCCCTATTTAATGACTAACCTACTTCAATAGTGACTGAAGTTACCTACTTCCTCATAGATATTAGGGGACTAGGGGAATAGGTTTCAGTACTAGTTATCCTAAATATGAAATAGGATGAAATCCTTATCAGCTACCTATAGTGTAAAGTGCACTCAGCCATGATTGACTATGAGTATGACTGACTAATCTTCCCCTACTTCTCTATTCCCTACTCCTCCTAGGCTAAGGTACCTAGGAGACCCTGAGAGATCCACATAGTATAGATACAGAACAGTATATAAACTATAGTACAATGGGAAACCCTAGAACACCTACTAGTATTTATAGCATCCCTTAAGGATATCAACCTAGCTCTTCACAAGTTAGCTAAGGAAGAGGGACTAGTTGACCTAAGCTAGGTAGATAAGATTCCCCTATAGGTGACCCCTAATAACTACATCACTTTTGATCCTGAAGCCCTATACACACACTGACTTCCCCCTTTGAGAAAGGGAATAAACCATAAGATCAACCTTATAGTCCCTAATAGTGAGGCCCCCTAGGGCCCCCTGTATAAAATGTCACACAAGGAACTACTTATGCTCTACTAGACCCTCCTGAACCTATTAAAGAAGAAATTCATCTGAATCAGTAGCTCTACTACTACTACCCTAATCCTGTTTATCTAGAAACCTAGGGGAGGCTTATGCTTCTGTATTGACTACTGAGTACTGAACAAATACATGGAAAAGGATTGTTTCCCCCTTCCTAAGTTTGATGAAACCCTATATAGAATCTATAAAGTGCAATAGTTCACTAAGTTCAATGTGGTCTTAGCATTCTATAACATCTATATTGAGCTAGGAGATGAGTGGAAGACTATATTCCACACTAGGCTAGGGAGTTTTGAGTGGAATGTAATGCTATTTAGGTTGGCTAATGCCCTAGTGCAGTTCTAGCACTTCCTAAACTCAGTATTACAGGAGTACCTAGATGACTTTTGCTCAGTATATATAGATGATATACTAGTCTTCTCAGAAGGTTCACTAGAGCATCACTATAGGAAGGCTAACTAGGTCCTTGAGAAACTAGTTCACACTAGCCTCACAGTTGACATTGATAAGTGTGTATTCATTGTTCAAGAAGTCAAGTATCTAGGCTATATTCTCATACCAGGGAGAGCTAAGATAGACTATACAAAAGTCATAGCTATGAAAGAATGGGAAGTCCCTACTATACATAAGGAAGTACAGTCCTTCATAGGTTTTGTAAATTTCTACTAGATCTTCATCAAAGACTTTTCAGCACTGGCCTATCTATTAGTAGAGCTAATAGCTATAAAGAACCTATTTATATAGTCCCTAGAAGCTGAGAAAGCCTTCTAAAATCTCAAAGATATATTTTGCTCTACCCCTATCCTGAAAACCTTTGACTATAACCTACTAATAACACTAGAAGTAGATTCATCAGGTTATAGCATAGGTATTGTCCTCCTTCAATGACATAGTAAACAGCTATTCCTATATATATACCTCAGTAAGAAGTTATCACTAGTAGAAGCCAACTATGAGATCTATGACAAAGAGTTACTAGTAATCATAAGGGCTCTCAAGGAATAGAGAGGAGAACTGAAAGGGGCCTAACACCCTATATATATACTAACTGACCACTGAAACCTCATGCACTTTACAGAGACCTACTAGCTCATAGAATAGTAAGCTCAATAGGCCCTACTTCTATTAGAATATAACCTTAAGCTTGAACACTACCCTAGGAAGCTGTCCCCCCTCCCTGATGTACTATCCTGCTTGAATACACCTAAAGACACTAATGACCCCTGTATCACTACATAGAAGTGCTAACTGCTCTAGCTAGATAGAAATAGGTTAATGAAAGTACAGTGAGTCAAAGTGTCTAATGAGTTACCTACCTCCCCCTTCCACAGTGCCCCCCTATGTAAGCTATAGGAAGAAGCCATTAAATCTAATGATATATACTCCCTTATACAAAGCATAGTAGCTATAGGAGCACTATACTAGCCAGAGACCCTCAAAGGTATATAGAAAGTCTCTATATTGGAATATACCCTTGATATAGCAGAACACCTCCACTGGTATAACTGAATTTAGATACTAGTGTCAGAGCCCCTCTACACAGGACTACTACAGGTAATCCATGACTCTATAGTATTAATTCACCTAGGAAAAAGGACAATAGTCTCTGAGTTAGCTAAACAGTACTTCTAGCTATATTATATAGAAGATACTATACACTTCTGCTATAACTATGAGTTATGTGGAAGTGTGAATACATAGTGGCAGATGAAGCAAGGGCTACTGAAGGGACTGCCTATACTAGATTAGATATAGCAGGATATTAGGCTTGATATAGTAGGCCTATTAGCTGTAGTAGAGTGGGATGGGCACTCTTACTAGTATATTATGACACTCATCAACCACCTCTCCAAGGGAGTAATCCTAATCCCATACCACTCTATAGACATCCTATACCTAGTAGGATAGTTCTTAGAGCACTACTACCCTCACCATAGTCTCCCTATAACAATTATATCAGATAGATAGTTCACAGGTGTATTCTAGAGGTGTCTCTATACTATACTATAAGTAGAATACTACCTCTCTATAGCTTATCACCTATAGATAAATAGAGCTATAGAAAGAGTCAATAGTGAGATCAAGATGAAACTAACTAAGCTCCTCTATAAATATAAGGATTAGTTAAGCTACCTACTATTAGTGGAATTCACCCTTAATACAGCCACTAGCTCTATAACAAATACCTCTGTATTTACTATATGTCATAGTTATAATCTAGACCTAGTGGAACTTGACCTATCTACACTGAACTCCCTAGAATCCCTAGACCTAAAGAACAATAGCCCTATAGCACAGGCTATATAGGTGCTCTAGAGCCTCTGAGACATAGTAATATAGGCCTGAGCTATACTATCTAATGCCTGAGTCACTATAGAGGAATAGAGTAACTAGAAGTGTCTCCTATACTAATACTTTAAGGCAGGTAATTAGGTTTAGGTCTTAAAGAGTTTATATATATAATAATAAGAAGGACTAGGGCATAAACTATAGCCTTGATATACTAAGGCCTAGGTCAAGGAACTAGTGGGAACACATACCTACTAGCTTGACATATAAGGGGCCTAAGGCTATGATGTATTCTATACTAATCAACTATATTATATTAGTTCAGACCTATTCCTATTATAAGATATATATCTAGTTGAACTAGATCTAGTGATAGTAGATAGTATACTAGAATAGGAAGTAGAGAAGATCTTAGGACACTACCCTACTAGCTATACTTGAGAGGAAAGCTACTATGTCAAGTAGTGAGGCTACTAGAAAGCAACTTAGGAGCTAGTATCTACACTAGAGGATACAGAAGCATTAGAAGTTTATTTACATAAAGAAGGAAGGATCTAAGTATCTGATTGACAAGAAGTTCACCACCCTTCCTCTCCTACCTATTAGGGGAAAAAGAAAAGGAGGAGGGGCTGATATTAGGGTCTATAACCCATAAAGGCTTTGCCTAGGGCCTTTCCCTTAGTCACAATCCCCCTGAGACAGCCTATCTATTCAGGGCTTACTTTAGATGTAGTCACTGGAAACAGCCTATTCATTAGGGCATGCCTTAGACACAACCACTGGAAATAGCCTATTCATTAGACATGTCTCAGATGTAATCACTAGAGACAGCATATTCATTAAGACCTCTCTCCTGGATTAGTCCTAGGGGTCTAGACCTTTCACAAGAAGCAGTCCATCTTTCTTCAGTATAAAGTAGTGTAGAACCCTCCATCATCTGTAGTATTAGTTAGTTCTTGCTTCTTCAACAATTGTTTCTGTTCTTATGCCAATACATCCTTTTGTTTGATTTGCTCCCTTACATATATACCCTCATTCTACTATATATCAAGGATAGGGAATACCTACTTTTAGACTATGACACTATCCTGAAAGTCCTTGACTATATATATAGGGACCCTGATAAGGTCAACTATACCTATAGTGAATTGTTCTACCTCTAATAAAGTAATAAGGATTTTACTACCTTCTTCTCCTAGTTCTAGTGCCTAGCTCTTAAGGGAGAAGTAAGTGAATCAACTCTACTAACCCTTCTTAAGTAAAACATCTTAAAGGAACTCCATATAATACTACTATATTATGACCCCCTAGGTTATAAATACTATGAATTCATAAACTTCCTCTAAAACCTTGAGAACTATATGACCTACTTTAGCTCTATAATATTACCTACTACCTAGACCTATGCTCCCCCTGCCTAGAACTATGCTCCCCCTGCCTAGAACTATGCTCCCCCTGCCTAGAACTATACTACTACCTCTGAATCCTATACCCCTATCCCCTAGGCCCTAGAACTAGGGAATATAGACCTAAAAAGAATAACTACCCCTCTACTAGACCTAGATGCTATAGACCTATCCTATTAATACTATACCTCCTACCAAGAAAAGAGTGAATACTACTATTATAGAATAAAGGGCTACCTAGTGGGCTAGTGCCTATAACCTGATAACTCATAGCTCTACTTAGCTATACTATCCCCTTCCTCTACTGCTATAATACCCTAGGTCTCCTGCTCCTACTACTACTATGACTCCTTCTAGTCCTTCTACTCAGACTGCTCTAGTGATAGACTAAAAAAAGGAGCTTGCCTGGAATAAGCTACCCCTGGGTAGAACCTCCTAGTATAACCCTAAACTAGATCATTTATATCTTAGCTACTACTATATATAGTCTTCTAATTGAGGAAGAATATAATTAGTAGTCAGATCTTATAATCCTCCCTATAGAACTATCTCTTCAAGACTATTCCTTCCTGACATATGCCCTGACTAACTGTAGTGTAGAAGGAAAAGCCTTCATTGATACTACCTAGGTATCTCTGTACTGAATTCTGACCTACCCCCTCTACTCTCTATTTAGAATTGAAGTATTTAATAGAAGAGAAACTGAAGCTAGGAAATATACTTATTATATCTATACCTACCTCTATATAAATGATTACTATAAGAAGAATATTTTATTCTTTATTATATACCCTACTCATTACCCTATTATCTTTAGTATATCTTAGCTAAAGTAATATGACCTAACTATCTACTTCACTAATTACTCAATTACTTTTAATAGTGAATACTACTGAAACTACTATAATATTCCTAGTAAGCCTGAGAAGCTTTAAGCCTTATATAATGTCCTCTATAAAGATTAACCTAGTAACTTGCCCCTATGACCCCTAGCCCTTTATAGCCTAAATATTGTCCTGATCTCAAAGGAAGGTGCTATTGCCTACTCCTACTAGTCTACCTATTAACTATTTATAATGACACTAGAAGAAATCAATTGAATCCTGAACTACCCTGACTCCCTAGACTCTATAAGTCCCTAGAAACCTAAACCCTTTTCCCTACCTACTGAATTGTCAGACTTCAGTGATGTTTTCTCCCCTCATGAGGTGGAAAAACTACTACTATACTGACCTATGGATCACTATATCCCCCTAGTAGAAGGTGTGAAACTGCCTTTCAGGCCCCTGTACTCCATGTCCTGAGATGAACTGAAAGCCCTCTGAGAATAGCTTAATTCAAATCTCTAGAAAGGTTTTATCTATCCTAGCTCCTTATATATTACCTCTCCTATTCTATTAGTGAAGAAGGCTAATAGAGGACTATATTTCTATATTAATTATTATACCTTAAATACTATGACTATCAAAGACTAATACCTACTGCCCCTAGTCAAGGAAACTCTAAATAATCTATATAGAATATACTACTTTTCTAAGATTAATATTATCTCTACTTTCAATAACCTCTATATGACTATAGGAGAAGAATACCTGACTGCCTTCTATATACACTTTGGCCTCTTTAAGAGCCTAGTTATGCTATTTAGACTGATAGGAGCCCTGTCCTCCTTCTAATAATACATTAACTCTTCCTTGAGAGAATATCTCAACCTATTCTATATAGTATATTGAGATAATATCTTGATTTATAGTTATACCTATGAAGAATATACTGAATATATCTAAGTAGTCCTCAAACACCTCTATACTACTGGATTATATACCTAGGCTCCTAAGTATAAGTTCTACTACATTGAAACCAAGTTCTTAGGCTTGATTATCAGCTGTGATTGTAAGAGCCTTGTCTTGTGAGAATCGACAAAGTACAGCAGAAACAAATATATTCTGATAGGGAAAGAAAGGAACTAAACTAAGTCTAAAATTAACTGCTAACCTTTGCCATATTAGTATTTTGAGAGAGGCACAAATAATTATTCAGCCTTTTAGGGCTAGTATGCTTGTGCTCCTCCAACAGATAGGTTGAAAAGTCTTTAGACTCTATTTGGGTTTTCCAAACCCTAACAGTGATAGCATTTATATAGACCTAGCTAAGGTTGTAATAGTATGTAATTAGCCTACCCTAAGATCCCTAATAGATACCTAAGCCTTCCTTAGCTTTAGTAATGTTTACTACTACTTGATTTATGACTTCTCTAGCTTAGTCACCCTATTGATATACTTAATGAAGAAAGATATCCCTTTTATATAGGATTCTACCTATGAATCAGTATTCTAAACCCTGAAAGATTACTTCTCCTCTACCCCTGTCCTAGACTGTTTCAATTAGGATAAGGATATTATCCTTAAGACTGATATATCTGATTATATATCAGCTAGTGTTATATCTTAATATAATAATGATAGTACCCTCTGCCCTATTGCTTTCTTCTCTAAGAAGTATTCAGTAGTTAAGTATAACTATGAAATCTATAATAAAGAACTCCTAGCTATTATCTACTATTTCAAGGAATAGTGTCCTGAACTAGAAGGTACCCCTTCACCTATGAAGGTTATTACTAACTACTGAAATCTAGAGTACTTTATATCTATAAAGTAACTCAACTACTATTAGGCCTATTAGTCTGAATTCCTATCCTAATTCAACTTCTATATTATTTACCACCTAGGTAAGCTATATATAAAGCCTAATTCACTTATATACTAGTTAGAAGATTTACTTAAGGAGGGTGATAACTATCTTCTATACTAGACCTAAACTATCCTAAAGAATTATAACCTACTACCTAATACTAGCTACTAGACTTATCTAAATCAGATTATCCTACTAATAAATCTATAAGAACTCTTCTATACTATATATAATTCTGACCCTATACCCTATACTACCTTAGCTATAATCCTGAACCATGAAATAAGCCACCTGCTAATACTCACCCTAGCTAAGTGCTTAGAGTATAAAGGCTATCTATATATATAAGACCACTTATATATTCCTAAAAGTAATGCCCTGAAAGCAGAGCTCCTCTGTCTATAACATGACTCTCCTATCTCAGGACATCCAGGTCATTCCAAAACCTATGACTTCCTATCCTAGGAATACTACTAGCCTAGTATAGTAAGGTACATTGCCTGCTAGGTTCACTAGTGCTATACCTGCCACTGTATAACACCCTTCCATGATAGCTAGAAAGGCCTGCTTCACCTACTACTAATTCCTAAGAGAGTATAGCATAATATATCTATTGATTTTATCACCTACCTACCTAAGAGTAATAGCTATAATGCCATCCTTATGATTATAGACTACCTGACTAAGATGTATTATCTGATTCCCTGTCATAGTAACTATAACACTGAAGACACTGCCTATCTATACCTAAAGAATGTCTAGAAGTTATATAGCCTTCTATTAACTATTGTCTTAGACTAAGGACCTCAATTCATTACTGAATTTTAGAGGTGCCTATCTCAGTCCTTGAAAATTGAACTAACCCTATCCTCTACCTACCACCCTGAAACTAATAGTCAAACCAAGAGAATGAATTCAGTCTTAGAATAATATCTATATGTATATATAGCATATCTATAAGACAATTAGGAAGATTAGTTACTACTAGCTGAGTTCTCTAGCAATGTACATTACTCTGAAACCACTAATATTTCCCCTTTCTTTATGAACTATGGATTCCAACCCCAGATGGGATTTGAGCTAATCTCTGACCTGCCTGATTCTACCTAGTCCTGAGATACTACTGCCTTTACTACCTAAATGGAAGAGATAACAGAACTGACCTGTTCTGAAATGGCAATGGCCTAAAACTTCCATGAAGAGTAGCCAAATCAGCACTACTAACCACCCCACCAGTTCTAAGTTAATGATAAAGTCTAGCTTGACACCTGGACAATTCAAACTGCCTAGCCTCAGAAGAAGCTAGACTAGAAGAACTTAGGACTATTCTACATCTATAAGATCATAAGCCTATACACTTATAAACTTGAGTTGCCTACCTCTATAAGGATATATCCTATTTTCCATATGTCTAAGCTCTGATATACTAACACCTCTGACCTAATCCCTAGACAAGTCTATCTACCTCTACCTCACATTAAAGTGGCTAGACAAACTGAATACAAAGTTGAAGAAGTCTTAGACTCCTTCTAGGAACACTATAGCTATAGACACTGCCCCTGCCTGAAATATATTATTCATTAGACTAGCTATGATGACCTAACAACTGAGCCTACTGAATACCTGGAAAATGTGAAATAGCTAGTGGAGAACTACCACCACTATTACCCTGACAAGCCCAGCCCCTAGGTGAACCCTCCTGGTTACCCTCTCAGCATCAACAGAGCTCTACTATAGAGAGGGGGGTACTGTCATAGTACACTAGTGTCTTCTACATAACTGTTACTATACACTAGTATTCCTGCATAATGTAATAGCACACTAGTGTCCTCTGTATAACCACTGTCCATCATGGCATGATACTGTCTTCTACATGACTACTATTTCTGTATGACCAGCATTTCCATACTACTTTAGTATTCCCTATATGACTGCTATCCTGCTTGAGGCTAGAGCCTTACTCACTACTACCAACCTCACACCTCACTGTAGATCTTGTTGACTATAACTCATATAGATATATAGACTAGATAGAACCTCCCTCTATTACCTGAATATTGCTCCCTAAGCAATATCCTTGTCTCCTTCCCTGAATATACTGAACTTCCTGTCCCTGTCTTCTGTCCTGGTATCTATTACCATCCCAAACATCCTGTCCTGCCTGTCCTCATCCCTGTCTACCTGTCCTGCCTGTCCTGTCTTTGAGCTATTGGGTTAGTCTCATAGAACCTTCCTGCCTGTCTATGACACACACCCCACTGTAGATCTTGTTGACTATAACTCATGTAGATATATAGACTAGATAGAACCTCCCTCTATTACCTGAATGTTACTCCCTAAGCAATGTCCTTGTCTCCTTCCCTGAATATACTGAACTTCCTGTCCCTGTCTTCTGTCCTGGTATCTGTTACTATCCTGAACATCCTGTCCTACCTGTCCTTATCCCTATCTACCTGTCCTGCCTGTCCTGTCTTTGAGCTATTGGGTTAGTCTCATAGAACCTTCCTGCCTGTCCATGACATTACATTGCTTCCACCCTTAGACACTGACAAGATGACTACCTACCCAGACCCTCCAACTGTGCCTGATAGCTTTGAGAGCTTTAGTGAGGGGGTTACCAACTACACTAGTGCTTGGTTTAAATACATCTACACCCTATTTTCATATGCTAATGAAAAAGAATCTGAAATTACCACCCTGAACTATATAGTGACTACTGAGTCTGCTAACTACACTGCTATACAAGACAGCCTCACTGCTAATCTTCAAGCAACTCAGGGCCAGCTTGAGTATATATAAAATGAGTTAAAAGAGGCCTAGAGCAAGCTTTACCAGGCTCACCTCAATGAGCAAAGGGCTCTTGACAAACTCCAGTCAGCTACACTACCCCCTGCTACACCTACCACTCCTACTACCCTCACTGTTGAGGGAGGAGAAGCCTCTGTCTCTATTCCTGCTTCTGCCCCTACTATTTTCCCTGCCCCTACTCCTGCTCCTATCCCTATGTCTGCTCCTGCTCCTGCCCTAGCCCTTTCTATAGCTGAACTATTCATAATGACTCATACTGCTAAGCCCTCTAAATGACTACCTGACCCTAATAAGTTCAAAGGTGACTAGTTAGACCTTTATCACTTTAATACCTAGTTCTACTAGAAGATATAAAGAAACTATAACTATTTCCTAGATGCCTAAGACTGTATAGCCTATATTAATAACTGCTTGAAAGGACTAGTATATACCCTCATTCTACTATATATCAAGGATAGGGAATGCCTGCTTTCAGACTATGATACTATCCTGAAAGTCCTTGACTATGTATATAGGGACCCTGACAAGGTCAACTATGCCTGTAGTGAATTATTCTACCTCTGATAAAGCAATAAGGATTTTACTACCTTCTTCTCCTAGTTCTAGTGCCTAGCTCTTGAGGGAGAAGTAAGTGAATTGACTCTACTAACCCTTCTTGAGCAAAACATCTCAAAGGAACTCTATGTAATGCTACTGTATCATGACCCCCTAAGTTATGAATACTATGAATTCATAAACTTCCTCCAAAACCTTGAGAACTATATGACCTGCTTTAGCTCTATAATGTTGCCCACTACCTAGACCTATGCTCCCCTTGCCTAGAACTATACTCCCCCTACCTAGAACTATACTACTGCCTCTGAATCCCATGCCCCTATCCCCTAGGCCCTAGTGCTAGGGAATATAGACCTAAAAAGAACAACTGCCCCTCTACCAGACCTAGATGCTATAGACCTATCCTATCAATGCTATACCTCCTACTGAGAAAAGGGTAAATACTACTGTTATAGAATAAAGGGCCACCTAGTAGGCTAGTGCCTATAACCTAATAACTGATAGCTCTACTCAGCTATACTATCCCCTTCCTCTACTACTATAATACCCTAGGTCTCCTGCTCCTACTACTGCTATGACTCCTTCTCATCCTTCCACTTGGACTACTCCAGTGATAGACTAAAAAAAGGAGCTTGCCTAGAATAAGCCACCCCTAGGTAGAACCTCCTAGCACAACCCTAAACCAGATCATTCATATCATAGCTACTACTATACATAGTCTTCTAATTGAGGAAGAATATAATCAGTAGTTAGATCTTATGATCCTCCCTATAGAACTATCTCTTTAAGACTATTCCTTCCTAATATATGCCCTGACTAACTATAGTATAGAAGGAAAAGCCTTTATTAATACCACCTAGGTATCTCTACACTAAATTCTAACCTACCCCCTCTACTCTCTATTTGGAATTGAAGTATTCAATAGAAGAGAAACTGAAGCTAGGAAATATACTCATTATATCTATGCCTACCTCTATATAAATGATCACTGTCAGAAGAATATTTTATTCTTTATTACACAGCTCACTCATTACCCTATTGTCTTAGGTATGCCTTAGCTAAAGCAATATGACCTAACTATCTACTTTACTAATCACTCAATCACTTTTGATAGTGAATACTACTAAAACCACTATAATATTCCTAGTAAGCCTGAGAAGCTTCAAGCCTTATATAATGTCCCCTATAAAGATTAACCTAGTAACTTGCCCCTATGACCCCTAGCCCTTTATAGCCTGAATATTGTCCTGATCTCAAAGGAAGGTGCTATTGCCTACTCCTGCTAGTCTGCCTATTGACTGTTTATAATGACACTAGAAGAAATCAATTGAATCCTAAACTGCCCTGACTCCCTGGACTCTATAAGTCCCTGGAAACCCAAACCCTTTTCCCTACCTACTGAATTATCAGACTTCACTGATGTTTTCTCCCCTCATGAGGTGGAAAAACTACTACTACACTGACCCATAGATCACTATATCCCCCTGGTGGAAGGTGTGAAACTACCTTTCAGGCCCCTGTACTCCATGTCCTGAGATGAACTAAAAGCCCTCTGAGAATAGCTTAATGAAAATCTCTAGAAAGGTTTTATCTATCCTAGCTCCTCACATATTACCTCTCCTATTCTATTCATAAAGAAGGCTAATACAGGACTATATTTTTATATTGATTATCACACCTTAAACACTATGACTATTAAAGACTGATACCTACTGCCCCTAGTCAAGGAAACTCTGAATAATCTGTATGGAATACACTACTTTTCCAAGATTGATATCATCTCTACTTTCAATAACCTCTATATGACTATAGGAGAAGAATACCTGACTGCCTTCTATATGTGCTTTAGCCTCTTTGAGAGCCTAGTCATGCCATTTAGACTGATAGGAGCCCTGTCCTCCTTCTAATAATACATCAACTCTTCCCTAAGAGAATATCTTGACCTGTTCTATATAGTGTATTTAGATGACATCTTAATTTATAGTCATACCTGTGAAGAACACACTCAACACATCTAAGCAGTCATTAAATGCCTCTATACTACTGGATTATATACCTAGGCTCCTAAGTATAAGTTCTACTACACTGAAACCAAGTTCCTAGGCTTGATTATCAGCTGTAATAGCATTCATATAGACCTAGCTAAGGTCATAATAGTGTATAATTAGCCTACCCTGAGATCCCTGACAGATACCTAAGCCTTCCTTGGCTTCAGTAACTTTTACTACTGCTTCATTCACAACTTCTCTAGCTTAGTCACCCTATTAATACACTTGATGAAGAAAGATACCCCTTTTATATAGGATTCTACCTATAAATCAGTATTCTAAACCCTGAAAGACCACTTCTCCTCTACCCCTGTCCTAGCCCATTTCAATTAGGATAAGGATATCATCCTTGAGACTAATATGTCTGATTATATGTCAGCTGGTGTCATGTCCTAATACAATGACAATGGTACCCTCTGCCCTATTGCTTTCTTCTCTAAGAAGTATTTAGTAGCTGAGTGTAACTACAAAATCTATAATAAAGAACTCCTGGCTATCATCTACTATTTTGAGGAATAGCATCCTGAACTAGAAGGTGCCTCTTCACCTATGAAGGTTATCACTGACCACTGAAATCTAGAGTACTTCATGTCTACAAAGCAACTCAACTGCTATCAGGCCTATTGGTCTGAATTCCTGTCCTAATTCAACTTCTATATCATTTACTACCTAGGTAAGCTAGGTGTGAAGCCTGATTCACTCATATACTAGTCAGAAGACTTACCTAAGGAGGGTGATGACTATCTTCTACACTAGAGCCAAACTATCCTGAAGAATTATAACCTACTACCTGATGCTAGCCACTAGACTCACCTGAATCAGATCATCCTACTAATGAATCTATCAGAACTCTTCTGCACTACATATGATTCTGACCCTATACCCCATGCTGCCTTAGCTATAATCCTGAACCCTGAAACAAGCTACCTACTAACACTCACCCTAGCTGAGTGCTTAGAGTGTAAAGACTACCTATATATACAAGACTACTTATATATTCCTAAAAGCAATGCCCTGAAAGTAGAGCTCCTCTATCTATACTATGACTCTCCTATCTCAGGATATCCAGGTCATTCCAAAACCTATGACCTCCTATCCTAGGAATACTACTGGCCTAGTATAGCAAGGTACATTACCTACTAGGTTCACTAGTACTATACCTACCACTATACAACACCCTTCTATAATGGCTAGAAAGGCCTGCTTCACCTACTGCTAATTCCCAAGAGAGTATAGCATGATATATCCATTGATTTTATCACCTACCTACCTAAGAGCAATAGCTATAATACTATCCTTATGATTATAGACCACCTGATTAAGATACATCATCTGATTCCCTATCATAGTAACTATAATACTGAAGACACTGCCTATCTATACCTGAAGAATGTCTAGAAGTTATATAGCCTTCTATTGACTATTGTCTTAGACTAAGGACCTCAATTCATTACTGAATTTTAGAGGTGCCTATCTTAGTCCTTGAAAATTAAACTAACCCTATCCTCTACCTACTACCCTGAAACTAATAGTCAAACCAAGAGAATGAATTTAGTCTTAGAACAATATCTATATATATACATAGTATATCTATAAGACAATTAGGAAGATTAGTTACTACTAGCTAAGTTCTCTAGCAATGTATATTACTCTGAAACCACTCATATTTCCCCTTTCTTTATAAACTATAGATTCCAACCCTAGATAGGATTCAAGCTAATCTCTGACCTGCCTGATTCCACCTAGTCCTAAGACACTACTGCCTTTGCTACCTGAATAGAAGAGATAATAGAACTGACCTATTCTGAAATGGCAATAGCCCAAAACTTCCATGAAGAGCAGGCAAATCAGCACCACCAACCACCCTGCCAGTTCCAAGTTAATGACAAAGTCTAGCTTGACACCTAGACAATTCAAACCACCTGGATAATTCAAACCACCTGGCCTTAGAAGAAGCTAGACTAGAAGAACTTAGGACTATTCTATATCTATAAGATTATAAGCCTATATGCTTACAAACTTGAGTTGCCTGCCTCTATGAGGATATATCCTGTTTTCTATGTGTCTAAGCTCTGATATACTAATACCTCTGACCTAATCCCTAGATAAGTCTATCCACCTCCACCTCATATTGAAGTGGCTAGATAAACTGAATATGAAGTCAAAGAAGTCTTGGACTCCTTCTGGGAACACTGTAGCCATAGATACCACCCCCACCTGAAATATATTATTCATTGGACTGGCTATAACAACCCAATAACTGAGCCTGCTGAATACCTGGAAAATACAAAACAGCTAGTGGTGAACTACCACCACTATTACCCTGACAAGCCCAGCCCCTAGGTGAACCCTCCTGGTTACCCTCTTAGCATTGACAGAGCTCTACTGTAGAGAGGGGGGTACTATCACAGTACACTAGTGTCTTCTACATAACTGCTATAGTACACTAGTGTTCCTACATAATGTAATAGCATACTAGTGTCCTCTGCATAACCACTGTCCATCATGGCATGATACTGTCTTCTACATGACTACTGTTTCTATATGACCACTGTTCCACACTACTTTAGTATTCCCTACATGACTACTGTCCTACTCAAGGCTAGAGCCTTGCTCACCACTACCAACCTCATACCCTACTGTAGATCTTGTTGACTATAACTCATGTAGATATATAGACTAGATAGAACCTCCCTCTATTACCTGAATGTTGCTCCCTAAGCAATGTCCTCATCTCCTTCCCTGAATATACTGAACTTCCTGTCCCTATCTTCTGTCCTAGTATCTGTTACCATCCTGAACATCCTATCCTACCTGTCCTCATCCCTGTCTACCTGTCCTGCCTGTCCTGTCTTTGAGCTATTGGGTTAGTCTCATAGAACCTTCCTGCCTGTCCATGACACTGGCATATATAATACTTTCCTTGAAGAACTCTAGAAGGCTTTTGAAGACCCTATAGCTAAGGAGAAGGCCCTACTGAAGATCTAGATGATCTACTAAGTGTTATAGGCTAGGCACCTATGAGGAGATCAAGCAAGGGTACAGGAAAGGATCACATGAAAGGGAGACATGTACTGAGCAAATCATCACAGTACTTAAAAGGAGGAATACTCTAGTCTTTAGTTCTTTTCTTATTTCCCTTCTCTCCTCAGTTTCTTTAAGAATAAATCACTTTAAGGTATAGTCCTTGAGACATCATTGTCTAGCACTAGTAACAATTCTTAAAGAAACTCTTTCTCATTATATAGCTTTATAATAGTTATATTTCTAATATTTGACCTCTCTTTGTACCCCCTCTTCACTATAGATAATAACAGTAATAACATGGACCTATGCCATGATAGCTCCTAAGAATCTACCTTTCATTCAAGTCAGTCCTAATTCAATAGAGCACCCACTATAGTGACTACTATACCTTTACTACTAGGTGCCCTAACTTCTGAAAACCCCCTAGCCTCCTAACCTCCCTAGATTGTTGATATATAATAATGACTATGACAAGTCCTCCCCCTACTCTATACATTTGAAGGAGACTGAAAAAAATACCTAGACTAGTACCTAGACACATTGAATAAGATCCTCATAGATAGGGAAGCTATAGGGCTACCCTTATCTCAACTTATTTACATTGTCTCCTGCCTGCAAGGCATAGCCAAGGCCAGCTGCTATGAGTTCACCACAAGGCTCTAGGGTAAACTGAACCTAGAAGTAGGAGAATTGTTTAAGCATCTAGACAAGACCTACAAGGACCCAACCACATGAGACCACTATATAGCCCTATTGTGAACCCCCTAAGGCAACACCCTATTCTGAGAATTCTTCCCTGTGTTTGAAGGTCATCTCTTATAAATAGGAGGTCTAGCCTGGCCTGATAATATCAAGATTGCCTAGCTGATAAGTGTTATGAACCTAGACCTATATACCCTCATATCACTGATAGGAACTAATGACCTGACCTTTGACTAGTACTATGATCTAGTAATATAGTGTTTAATAAACCCTAGGGGCTTGAAAATAGTTACTAGGAATACTTGACCCCTACCTCCTACCCCCTATAGTAAGGAACTAATAGACTAGATATATTCTTATAATATATATACTTGACCCACCTATAATGTATTTAGAAAGAAGTTCCTAATAGACTAAGAGCTAAAAGGAAAGCAAGTGAAATAGGTGTCAGTAGAAGAAATGATGGCTTGAAGAACTGCTAAAGTGTATTTGTATTACACCTACCTAGGGTATAGCACCTCCTAATGCCCTCTACTACCTACTATCAACCCATCTAGACACACTAGAGCCAAAGTAAACACCACTCAGGTCTAGTCATAGTGGAAAGCCCCTGATGTAGATGACATAGTAGAGGCTGGAGATGATACTAATGAAATAATAGAAAACTAATGTATATAGCTGAAAAGCACCTGTCATGTAAGACATTAGAATAGGAATAGATGTAGTTTGAGAAAAAGATGACTGGCTAGACCTTCTAGACCAGTGTGATTACAAATTCCTGACATGTGATTATAGCATTGATAGACAATAGGTATAACTCCTTCACTACTATCAATGAAAACACTATTGACCTCTTGAAACTAAAGTGTATGAAAATAAAACCCTATGCCCTAAAAGGTATAAATAAAGAATTAGTCCTAGATATAGTGGTATATTTAGACTTAGACATCAGTAGTGCCTAAATACATAGAGTATTCACCTATATAGTGCTAGGCCAAAGTGAAAAACTAATTCTAGGAATACTATAGATAGAATAGAATAGTGCTATAATCTCCCTGGATAGCAGTATCATAGAACTATATCTCCCTGATACAATATATAAGGTCTACCCTATCTCTTAGTATAATAAAGTGTAATGACCTAAGGCACTTATAGGAGCTATTATAGCTACCTAAATACTGAGAGATAAATATAGAGTGTATAGAGGTGAAGAACTAGTTATATTCATAGCTACCATTACAGATATTGAGAAGGCCCTATATATCAAGAGTAAGACAGACCTAAAGACAAAAGTTCTAAAAACATATTAGGAATACTTAGGAGTCTTTAAGGACAAATAAGATGAAGAAATCCCCTACTGCCCAGGGATAGACTTGGAAATCTACCTAGAGAAAGACAAGAATAGCAAAGAAAAGCAAGCCCCCTGGGGCCCCCTCTATAGCATGTCATAGGATGAACTATTAGTCCTGAGAAAAACTTTACTAGAATACCTGGATAAAGGGTATATATGAGCTAGTCAATTGGCTGCTATAGCACTAGTTGTGTTCACTAAGAAACCTAGAGGGGGTCTGTGGTTTTGTATAGACTATTGTAGTTTAAACATAATCATTATCAAGGATAGATACCCTCTCCCCCTTATATATGAAACCCTCTACTAAGTAGCTAAAGCATAATAGTTGACTAAACTAGATATATGTATGGCTTTCCATTAGATCAGAGTGAAAGAAGGTAATGAGTAGAAAACAGTATTCAATATACACTATAGCCTCTATGAGTAGAAGGTGATGCCCTTTAGACTTTCAAATGGATTAGTAGTCTTCTAATAATATGTCAACTAGGTACTGAGGAATTACCTTGATAACTTCTATTCAGTGTATATAGATGACATTTTGATCTATACAAATAGGATAAAACAGGAGCACTAAGAACATGTCCTAAAGGTGCTAGTAGAACTAGAGAAAGCCAGGCTCTAACTGGATATAGATAAGTGTGAATTCAAGGTTAAGAAAACAAAGTACTTAGGGTTCATCATTGAAGTAGGAAAGGGTATTAGCATAGACCCTAGAAAAGTTGAAGTAATTTCTACCTAGGAAGCCCTAAAGACAGTCAAAGGAGTCTAATCCTTCTTAGGATTTATAAACTTTTACTAGACTTTCATTGAAAACTTGACAGAGCTAGCCACCCCCTTAGTAGAGTTGATAGGAAAGAATAAACCTTTTGTCTAGGGTGAACACTAAGAACAAGCCTTCCAGACACTAAAAGACTACTTCTACTATAGAGGCTTACTAGTAGGATAGGACCTAGACCTTGAGGCAGATGTAACTATAGTAGAGAGTGATACTTCTAGCTTTGGCATTGGAGGACACCTCTTATAGAATAGACTACTAGTCACCTTCTTCTCTAGAAAAATGAATAATACTGAATGAAATTACCCTATCTATGACAAAGAACTACTAGGAGTGATAGGCTATTTCAAAGAATAGTATCTAATACTCTAAGGCCTGGTAGGCTTCAACCTTATCACAGATCATAAGAACTTGGAATATTTCACTAAGAAATAGTTGCTCAATGAAAGACAAGTGAGATAGTCTGAATTCTTGTAATCCCTACCCCCCTTTAAGGTCACACACTGCCTAGGACACCTTAATCAAGCTGCTAATACACTTTCCAGGAGAGAACAGGATGAACTAGAGGATCTAAGAGAAGGGTGAGAACTTCAGCTGTAGAAACCCCTTTAAGTCAACTATCTCTATACAATGCCTACCCAAACCCCAAGTAACCTATTTAAGAAAGCAGACCTCCAGAACTTATGGGAAAAGGCTATAAAAGAAGACATAGATACAGAAGCTATTTAGAATGCCCTTAAAAATCAAGACTCCACTAAGATACCCAAAGACATATAGGGACAACTAGGGGACTTTAGTGAGAAAGATAGCTATCTATTCTATAGAGATAGGCTATAGATACTAAACTCTAAACCCTTGAGAACCAGACTTTTACAGGAAGCTCATGACAGCTAAGTAACAGGCCACCTAGGATAGGACAGTACAATTGAGATCCTATATTAGCAATTTTATTGGCCAGGTCTAAATTCAGATGTCAGGCAGTTTATATGCAATTGTAACACTTGTGGAAAAGGAAAAGTCTAGAGATAGAAGAAACAAGGCATCCTCTAACCCCTTCCTATCCCAGACTAACAATAGAAACAAGTCTCAATAGACTTTATAGGACCCCTCCTAAAGTGTAATAACACAGGTAATAAACACATCATAGTTATCACTGATAGGCTTATAGGAAGTATTACTCTATATACCCTACTAAACATCTAGACTGAAATAGTTATCACCTATTTCAGTGAATATCATTATAGTCACTATAGCCTCCCTGATTCTATTATCTCAGATAGAGGGCCCTAATTCATAAGTGGTTTCTAGAGATATCTATATAAACTGCTAGGAGTAGAATAGAAGCTAATAATAGCCTATTATCTATAGTCAAATAGAGGTATAGAGAGGGTGAACCAAGAGATCCAGGCCTATTTACAGGTATTTATCAACTTTGTATAGTCAGACTAGGATAAGCTACTCCTATTAGCTATACTAGCTATTAACAACTGACTATTAGTACTACAAGTAAACATCAGCCCCTTCTTTACAAATCATAGGTACTATATAGACCTAATCCAAGTGGCTATACCTGAAATAGAGCATAGTATAGAAGGTTCAAACTATAGATATATAGAAGTATTAGTAGAGTATATAGTAGACACAAATGATATAATAGCTAGTGCCCTAGTAGTAGCTCAGTAATACCTAGAAGACTGACCTCAACATCCTATAGAGCTATACTAAATTAGTAATCAAGTCTAGCTCACTATAAGGAACCTCTAGACAATAAGAATATCCTGTAAGCTAGACTGGCTACACTGAAAGTTCATAGTCATAGGGATGCCAACACCTCTGACAGTAGAACTAGATGTCTCTAAAGGAATATACAATGTGTTCCACATAGACTATATAGAAAAAGCTATAAAAGACCCACTTCCCAGTCAGCAATAAGCTCCAGAGGAACCCCTAGGCATAGTAAATGAAGATAGAGAGGAAGAATAGGTAGTGGAGGACATAGTACATACCTAAGGCAAAGGAAATAACTAAAAAGCCTTAGTAAAATAGTTAGGTTAGGATGATCTAATATAGGTACCCCTAGATAACATCAAAGACACCTAAGTGTTAGACCACTAGGAAGCAAAGTGGGGCCTGATCTCAGAAAACAATGGACCTCCTATAACAAGTGGACATCATCCTAAGAAAGGAGGGGGGTGATGTTATAGGCTAGGTGCCTATGAGGAGATCAAGTAAGGGTACAGGAAAGGATCACATGAAAGGGAGACATGTACTGAGCAAATCATCACAGTACTTGAAAGGAGGAATACTCTAGTCTTTAGTTCTTTTCTTATTTCCCTTCTCTCCTCAGTTTCTTTAAGAATAAATCACTTTAAGGTATAGTCCTTGAGACATCATTGTCTAGCACCAGCAACACTAAGGAAAGTCAAAGATTAATGACTATATCTAAAAGTTTAATGACCTCCTCAGCCTTGCTCAGGGTGATGACCTATACTATAGCTAGAAAATTCTCTAGTTCAGACAAAGCCTTAACCCTACTCTCTATCAATGGATCTAAAGCAACCTTCCCCTGATAGACTATAAGGAATATAAGAAGACAGTAGTGCATGCCTCCTAAATACTACTATAACAGAGAGAGGATGACAGGCTATTAACCTCTCTCCCTACTATAACTACACCCCAGTACAACCTAGACACTATGGATTAGGAGTACACCTGCCAAGTGTCCTCTAACTAGTAGTCAGACTATCCTAAAGTGAAATAGGTTTCTATAGAAGTGTGAGAATAATGAAAGCAGGACAGGAAGTACCTCTACTATAGTTTATCTAAACACTTTATCTATTAGTACCCTTATAGAGTTGGCCTGAAGCCCTAGGAGCTAGGCACCTATAAAACAGTAGTAGCCCCACCTTTTGATAATGATATAGTTCTAGAGGATGATGATAATCTATTAGAAAACTAGCCCCCTCTAGTTATAGTTATAACTAGAGGAAGTTAGTAGTAAGGAATGTATTCTCTTCTTCTCCCTCTTCTCTTCCCTCCCTAACTCCTCTACTTATTAAAGGAGCCCTCAATGTAGATATAGTAATAAATAATAACTATCCTATAGTTACACTGGTGGATATAGGTAATATAGTATCTATAATTATATCTGAGAAACTTGTGAAGAAATGTAAACTCCCCTGCTTAGTGCTCACCTCCCCCCTATCCCTAAAACCTTTCAATGACTAACCTACCTCTATTACTATACAAGCTATTAAACTGGAAATAGATCTAGGTAGAATCAGAGAAGAAGTATTCACACTAATAGTACTAGACATCTATGAAGAAGAAATAATAATAGGATACCTATAGTTATACTACTATAAAGCAAGTACAGATTGTATAAACCACTATCTTATCTTTTAGAATTTTTCAATACTATAGTCAATAACCTCCTTAGAACATAGTAACCTAACTGAACTGAAAGTAGCCTATATATATAAAATTTAGAACTATGACCTCAAAGTCTTTATAGTAAGTCTATAAGATATCAATCATACCCTAGAAAAGCTAGCTAAAGAAGAGGAGCCCTACTCAGATAAATAGAAAGCCAAAGTCCTAGGCTAGATCACTATAGAAAACATCATTGCATTTGACCCAGAAGCCCTTTACTCATACTACCTCCCTCCCCTCTGACCTAGGATGAACTATGAGATCAACCTCATAGTCCTAGACTCTAAAGTACCCTAGGGTCTATTGTATAGTCTCTCCTATGATGAACTGATTGTCCTCTGGAAAACACTACTCAACCTACTCAATAAAAAGTTCATCTAGATAAGCAGCTCAATAGCAGTAGCCTTAATATTGTTTATCAAAAAGCTAGGCAGTAGGCTAAGGTTCTATATTAACTATAGGTTACTTAATAAAATAATGAAAAAGGACTGCTATCCCCTACTAAACTTTAGAGAAACCCTCTGATAAGTCAGCTAAGCAAAATGGGTTATAAAGCTCAATGTAGTAGCTATATTCCACAATGTCTAAATTGAACTAGGACATGAATAGAAAACAGCTTTTTACACCTACTTAGGTTCCTTTAAGTAGAATGTTATACTATTTAGTCTATCTAATACTCCTGCCTAGTTCTAGTATTTCCTAAACACAGTGCTATAAGAGTACCTAGATGTATTCTATTCTACCTATATTAATGACATTTTAGTCTTTCTAGATAGTACCCTTGAAGAATATCATGAATAAGTGAATAAAGTCCTAACTAAGCTAGTTAGAGTAGGACTGACTATAGATATAGATAAGTGTGAATTTATAACTAAAGAAGTCAAGTACTTAGGATACATCATCTAACTAGGAAAGATAACTATAGACCTAGTAAAAGTCTAAGTAGTCAAAGAATAGCCTACTCCTAAGAATAAGAAAGATATTAGAGGATTTCTAGGTTTTATAAACTTTTACTACCTATTTATAAAAGACTTTACTACTATTACAGGACCCCTCAATGCATTGACAGGGAAGCATTCCCCTTTTCTATAGTCTAATGACTATGAATATACCTTCACCTAACTGAAAGATACTTTCTGCTCTACCCCTATACTATACTTATTTAATTATATTCTTCCTACTACTATTGAAGCAGATGTATCAGGTTATAGCACTAGGGCTATCCTTCTCTAGGAATACCTAGATAGGATATACCTAATAGTATATATCAGCTAAAAAATATCACCCTTAGAAGTAAACTATGAAATCCATGACAAAGAAATACTTATAATCATATAAGCCCTCAAGGAATAGTGAGGAGAACTCCAGGGAACCTAAGGCCCTGTCAAGGTCCTGATAGACTACTAAAACCTACTCTATTTTACAACTATATAATAACTGTCAGAATAATAAGCTAGATAGGTAACCTTACTTTCAGAGTTCAACCTAGCTTTAGAGCACTACCTAGGAAAACTATCCCTACTCCTAGATACACTATCCTAACTATATATGCCTCAGGATATAGAAGACCCTTAACTGAAAGCATACTACTAGTAGCTGCTGACCTAAGGTGAAGATAGCTTACTATATATCTGACCTATCTATATACCCTCTCTATTAATACTATCCCTATTCTAATAAGAAAACCTATCTATACTGTAGAACCAAGTACTATCTGAAGATATAGACTACTCACTTGCCTATACTGTCATTACCTTAGGATCCCTAATATAGCCTGAGAACCTAAAGAACCACTGGAGAGTATCACTATTAGAATGCTCTCTAGACTCATAAGGTCACCTCTGCTTTAGATCTTGACTTTAGCTACTAAATTAGGAACTACTATGAACTAATGTACTATAGGAAATACATGACTCAGTAACACTTATCTACCCTAGACAGAGAGTCATATGTCAAGAGGTCTTAAAAACCTATTTCTAGCTACACTTTACCTTAGATATCAAATACTTCTACTGAAACTATGAAATATATAGTAGTACTAATATTATATATCAAATGAAATAAGGACTACTAAAACCTCTTCCTATCCCTGACTATATATAGTAAGATATTAGTCTAGACCTGATAGGACCTCTCCCTACTTATAAAAGAGAAGGAAAATCATATAAGTATATTTTAATAATTGTAGATCATCTCTTAAAGGGAATAATACTAATACTATACTATAGCCTAGACATCAAATACCTATTAATACATTTCCTTAAGTACTACTACCTAAGACATAGCCTACCCTAGAGCATTACATCAGATAGGTAATTCACTAATATGTTTTAGAAGCACCTGATAATAACACTGAAAATAAACTAATGATTGACTACTATATATCACCCCTAGTCAAATAGAGCTATAGAAAGGGTAAATACTGAAATCAAAGTAAAATTATCAAAACTACTGATAGAATGCCTAGACTAGCTCACCTACCTCCTAATAGTTGAATTTACATTGAATGTAGCCACTTCTTCCTCCACTGAAACATCACCCTTTACAATGTCCTATGGTTTTGATCCAGAACCTGTTCAGTTATAGCCAGAAGTAATTACCCCCCTGACACTACTACTAGACCAATACTAGAGCCTAGTGGCATAAGCCATTAGGATAATGAAAAGCCTAGCTGACTAAGTAAAGTGGGCACAATCTGTACTGAGCACTGCTAGATTAGACATAGAGGAATGAGTAAACCTGTATAGACAGCCCTATCACTGATTCCAACCTAGAGACTGGGTTTGGTTATCTAAGAGCTCACACACTATACAGCAAGAAGGCCTAGGCTGAAAATTGAGACCCTAATACCAGAAGCTATAAGTCTTAGAAGAAGTGGGTTCCTACAACTATAGGTTAGACCTACAGGGAGCCAGAGGTCATGACATTTTTCATATAGATAGGTTAAGGCATTTCCTAAATAATGCTTTTCCCTCCTAGAACACCCACACTACAGATAGTGCACTAGGCCCAGTTGAAATCAATAGTGTAGAAGAATAGGAAGTAGAAGATATAATCCAGGAGTGTCCTTCTAATGGCAAGAGGGAAGCATAATACCTAGTGAAATGGACAGGTTTCCCTAATCCTACCTAGGAACCAAGAGAAGCCCTGGAAGACACAGTTGTACTGGAAAGATGGCTAGAAGGGAAAGGAGGCTGATATTAGGGTTTAGAAAACCCAAATAGAGTCTAAAGACTTTTCAACCTATCTGTTGGAGGAGCACAAGCATACTAGCCCTAAAAGGCTGAATAATTATTTATACCTCTCTCAAAATACTAATATGGCAAAGGTTAGCAGTTAATTTTAGACTTAGTTTAGTTCCTTTCTTTCCCTATCAGAATATATTTGTTTCTGCTGTACTTCATCAATTCTCACAAGACAAGGCCCCTACATGATAAGCCTGGCCCCTAGGTGAACCCTCCTAGTTACCCTCTTAGCATTGATGGAGCTCTACTATAGAGAGGGGGGTACTATTATAGTATACTAGTGTCTGTCACAGGTTAGCCTACAGATGTTCATGTAAGCAGGTTTGGAGATGGTCAAAGATTATGCATTAGAGAGGAAAGGAAAGGGAAACTACTCTAAACTAGCTAATTGGTGAGGAAGGTTCTTATAGTCCCCTTCTGCAGGGTGGGTCTTCTATAGTGGGGCTGGCCAGTGTGTCCTTCCAGGCACAGCCCTTATATCTGCCTCCTTCTTCTCCTTCTCATTTCCAGTTGTTATGTGTTAGTTTCCTTCCACTCCTCCAGTGCAATGGTATTCTCTAGATATTCAGCTGGTTCCTATATGGGCTAATTCCATCCTTGCCATTTGACTTGGTATTATAACTTACTATATCTTGTCCTCTAGTTCAGTATCTTTTCTATATCATATTTATCTATACTATCTTCATGTCCTACTAGGCCTAGGTAGTCATCATGAGTAGTCTGGGATAGGAAAGTATCATCTGCTATAGGTCTGAGTTAGTCAGTATAGTAGGTGTCATAGGCTATTGAGCTTGGTACATCCAGCTTGTAAGTATGACTATTAACCTTTTCTTTCACTTTATAGTGGATATGTTTGCTTTGTAGTCCATGTCCTAGTCCTGGTCTAAAATGCTCCTTTCAAAGTGTTAGCCAAACCCAGTCACCTGGTTGGTAGTCTCTGTGTAGCCTTTGTTTCTCATTTATGGCTTCTTCTATAGTAGCTCTAGCCATGGTAAGGTTTGCCTTGGCCTAGTCTTGAGTAGTCCTTAACTTGTCTAGAACTCATTTTGCTTAGCTAAGTGGGCTATTAGGGTTTAGTAGTGGTGTCTAAGGGGGTTCTAGGTCAATTGTCTTGGGGTGGTAGCTATGACTGAGGAAGAATAGTGATATTTAGGTTATACTGCTTAGTGTTGCATTGAGAGTAAACTCAACCATTAGGATAGCCTTTAACCAATGTGGTCCTTAGGCACTAAGCTTAGTAAGTTTAGACTTGACCTCAGTATTCATCCTCTCAACAGCTCCATTAGTTGATGGGTGGTATACTGTTGTTGACCTCCTTTCCACTCTAAGTTCTATATAAATCATTTTCTAAGCTATATTAATGAATTCTCAGTCTGAAAGTATTGATCTTAGTAGCCTATAGTGCCTGTAATAGTTATAGAAGAAAGCATTAGCTATATTTTCCATATCTAGTGCTTTCATTGGCATTAGGAGCACTCCTTTCAACATGTAGTCAATCACAGTGAGTATATAGGTGAATTCCTCCTCACCTTTCTTTGCTATTAGCAGTGGGCCAATGAAATCAATTGCAATGTCTTGCTATAGCTGATCTAGGATAGGTAGGGGTTTCAATAAGCCCTCTTTACTAGTGTGCCAAGTATTTATACTTCTATAGACTTAGTAATTTCTTGAAAATCATTATACATCTATAATAAAGTTAGGCCAAAAGAACATATGAGCTAGTTCTATATATAGCATATTCTTTCTAGGGTGTATAAGGGTAGGTGAGTCATAGATATCTTATATTAATGCTATTCTCAAGGGTTCTGAATTAGGGACCTAAAATCAGCCTTAGTATAGTACTTACATCTTATCATCTAAGGAGTAGTCACTAATGCCTACACATAGTCTATGTCTGAGATCTTCTGGCCACTGGCTGTCTTTCACTATCAGGCAGGCTCTGATTTGTTCAAGATCCTTGTCATTGTCTATAGCCTTAGACCACATGCTCTTCATTTTCTCTAGTAGTGAATCTAGGGGTGTGGTTTCACTTGGAACCAGAAGTTAGCTGTTGGTACACCTCACTTTAAGCACTTCATCAACTCTGTTTCTCTAGGATTGTAGCAACTATTGCTTTCATTCCTTGAATTGACTATTGTCTAGGCCTTCTGGTATATCATGCTGTAATAAGGTGTTAGGGAGTGCAGAGAGCTTGCCTAGGTAGTGAGTGATGAAACAATTGTACTCACTCAATGTTAGGTACCAATAGGCTTGATGTTCTGACAGATGTTAGAGCTTTGTAAAATGTAGGACATTCTTGTGATCTGACACCACCTCAAAGGCATCTTTTAAACCTTTCAGTTCACTACACTATTCCTTGAGTACATAAATGATTGTAAGAAGTTCTTTGTCATGAATAGGGTAGTTGTATTCTGATGCAGTTAGTTTTTGGCTTGTGTATACATAGGGGTGTTTAGAACTATCTAGCTGAATCTATAGGAGAGCTGCACCTATAGCATACCTAGAGGCATCTGCCTCCACTATTGTTGTCAATTCTAGGTCATGGCTGTATAGGATTAGTACTGAGGTGAAGGCTTACTTAAGTTTCCTGAATGCCTCATCTACTACTTCATTCTAGCAAAATGTTTTCTTCACTATTACCAGGGCATTAAGTGGCATGATGACTTCAGAATAGTTGTCAATGAACCCTTGGTAGAAGTTGTAAAGCCCTAAAAATTTCCTTATATGCTATATAGAACTTGGTGTTTCCTATTCTGAGATTGCTGAGATTTTCTTTAGATCTGTCAGGATTTGACTAGGTCATAGGATATATCCCAGGTATATGATTTCCTGAGTCATGAACTCACACTTGTTGATATCTACAGTCAGGCCTCCTTCTCATAGACAGGTCAAGGCTATGTTGACTTTCTCATAGTGATCTTCTAGGGTTCTATTTGTGAAGATAAGGACATCATCAACATATACAGAGGCCTAAACATCAAGATATAGTTGTAATAGGCTGTTAATGAATCTCTGGAAGTGTACAGGTGTATTAGCCAGTCCAAATAGCATAACTTACTATTCATAAAGTCCCTGGTGAGTCCTGAAAGCTGTTTTCCATTCATCTCCTTTGGCAATCTGAATGTTATGGAAGGCAGAGATGACATCTAGTTTCATAAAGAGGGTTGCTTCTGAGACATTGTGTAGGGTCTCTGTGATGTTAGGAAGTAGGTAATGGTCCTTTATCATTACTCTATTGAGAGCTCAGTAGTCTATACAAAAGTGTAAACCACTACCTGGTTTCTTGATGAATAGGATTGGCATAGCAGCTATAGACTTGCTTGGGCATATGTAATCTTTCTGTAGTAATGTCAGAATTGTTTAGTGAAGAACCAGGAGTTCATTACAAGACATCTTGTAGAGGGGACCCTATAGTGCTTTATCATCTAGGACAGACAGCTCAATCTCATAGTCTATTCCTAGACAGTGAGGAGGGAGGCACTTGGTAAATTGTGTATCTAGGTTAAAAGCATTAATGTTTTCATTTGATACCTAAGTAGGTACCTTGCTTTTCCACTTTGATAGGTCTGTAGGCAGTTGGTCTTGGTAAAGGCAGTCTAGGGCTTTGTTGATGTCTTCTACTGTAGCTCTGAAAACTTTGGCCTTGTACATGCTATAGTCTTTACTATCTTTTTCAATCAACTATTTGAAAGTTCACAGCCTCCTCATAAACTGAGGTTTGGCTAGTATTGTAGTGTTTCTACTATAGACTGTGATATTACTACTTTTGAAGGTGATTGTATCTTTTTCATAGTCAATTACTGTATTGTTTCTCTTAAGCCATAGGTATCTAATTAGAACTTCATCTATTAGGTTTAGGATAACCTAGGCAGTGTGCTTTTCCTTGAAGCCACCTACATCTATTTCAAAAAAGGCAATTTAGTCTGAGATAGTGGGCTTTGTGCTATTAAATAGGGTCAGGCTATAGGGTTTCCTAGCCCTTTACATAGGGAGCTTATTCTTTGTCACAATTCTTTCACTGATCATAGAGGTTGAGGCACTGCCAGTATCTATTAAGGCAATGGATAGGAGGTTCCTATTAATAACTATGTCTACCTCTATAGCCTGGTTCTTGTGTGGCTATTCCTCATCCTCCTTTTCCCAGTTTAATATGAATTGTTTAGGCCCCTCCTTAGACCTCTGTACATGACTTTGCACAGAGGTATCTAGTTTTCCAAAGGGGTATCTTCTTCATCTAAGGACTTGTCTAACTCAGGGCTTACTTCCTCTACCTTTCTGACAGGCCTTAAGGAGCTTGCTAGGGGTCATACTAGAAGGTAAGGGCATTGAGCTGATTTGTGCCCTGAAGTACTATAGTGGTGGCAGTGTCCTTCTTAGTAGTATTTGTCAATCTCTTCCTTAGGGACCTAGTATGCTCTCTTTTGGCTGGAGGATGATGAAGAGGTAGACCTGGTTTGGTCTCTAGTGCCTCTGGTGTGGCTTTTGTCATTCCTACTCTAGGTGCTTAGTCAAGGTGGCTGAGGTCAGTTTCCTAACCCTCTGTTTCTTCTAGCTACTAAGCTAGCCCCTAACATAAGCAGGTCCTTCTTGTACTCAACAAAGGAGGTATACTCTTTTGTTGATACTATCCTATCTGTGAGCTCTACTGATAGCCCCTGCTCTATGTATGAGATCTTGACATTATCAGGCTAGCTAGAGCCATTGGCCTCAAGGAAGATCAGTTTAGCTTCTGTAATATAGTCTAACACTATACACTGCCCTATTGATAGGGTTATAGCTCTTTAGATAGTATAATACACTACACTAGGATCTGAGAAGGTGTCCTCTAGAAGGGTGTAGAAGGCTTTGAGGGCCTTTTTACCATCCTTCATTGTCAGGTAGGTTTCAATATAGGGGGATACCCTATTCCTCACCTTGCCTGTCAGGTGGCTGTAGGTGTAGTGGATAAAACCTTTGTCACTACTAAGCACTTCACTATCCTATACATACTTATTCTTCAGCTCTACTATGAAAGACTTCAGCTGGAATGTACTTTTTCTATCATATTTTTCTATGTTAGGAAGGGCAGGGTGTCTGGTGTTATAGAGTTGGAGTTCAAGGCACTCTACCTTAGACAGGAGTTCTGAAATTATCTCTTGATCTGTCATCAAACTGGTCTTGGATTCTATATTACTCATTATCTCCTCATGGTCCATAGGGGAAGGAATAAAAGAAAAGAAAGAAAAAAAAAAAAGGTTATACTGTGATTATAGGGGTGAGAAAAGAAATTCATTAGGGGAATGCATAATTATGTCACAGGTTAGCCTACAGATGTTTGTATAAGCAGGTTTAGAGATGGTCAAAGATTACACATTAGAGAGGAAAGGAAAGGGAAACTACTCTAAACTAGCTAATTGGTGAGGAAGGTTCTTATAGTCCCCTTCTGCAGGGTGGGTCTGCTATAGTGGGGCTGGCCAGTGTGTCCTTCCAGGCACAGCCCTTACAGTGTCTTCTACATAACTATTACAGTATACTAGTATTCCTGCATAATGTAATAGTACACTAGTGTCCTCTGTATAACCACTGTCCATCATGGTATGATACTGTCTTCTATATGACTACTATTTCTATATAACCACTGTTTCCATACTACTTTAATATTCCCTACATGACTGCTATCCTACTCAAGGCTAGAGCCTTGCTCACTACTACTAGCCTTATACCCCACTGTAGATCTTATTGACTATATCTCATATAGATATATAGACTAGATAGAACCTCCCTCTATTACCTGAATATTACTCCCTAAGCAATGTCCTCATCTCCTACCCTGAATATACTGAACTTCCTGTCCCTGTCTTCTATCCTGGTATCTGTTACCATCCTGAACATCCTGTCCTGCCTGTCCTCATCCCTGTCTACCTGTCCTGCCTGTCCTGTCTTTGAGCTATTGGGTTAGTCTCATAGAACCTTCCTGCCTGTCCTTGACATTAGTAGTCTATATAAAAGTGTAAACCACCACCTGGTTTCTTGATGAATAGGATTGGCATAGTAGCTATAGACTTGCTTAGGTGTATATAATCTTTCTATAGTAATATTAGAATTGTTTAGTGAAGAACTAGGAGTTCATCATAAGATATCTTATAGAGGGGACCCTATAGTGCTTTATTATCTAGGATAGATAGCTTAATCTTATAGTCTATTCCTAGATAGTGAGGAGGGAGGCACTTAGTAAATTATATATCTAGGTTGAAAGTATTAATGTTTTCATTTAATACCTAAGTAGGTACCTTGCTTTTCTACTTTGATAGGTCTATAGGTAGTTAGTCTTGGTAAAGGCAGTCTAGGGCTTTATTAATGTCTTCTACTATAGCTCTAAAAACTTTAGCCTCATATATACTATAGTCTTTACTATCTTTTTCAATCAACTATTCAAAAGTTCATAGCCTCCTTATAAATTGAGGTTTAGCTGGTATTATAGTGTTTCTACTATAGACTATGATATTACTACTTTTGAAGGTGATTATATCTTTTTCATAGTCAATTACTATATTGTTTCTCTTAAGCAATAGGTATCTAATCAGAACTTCATCTATTAGGTTTAGGATAACCTAGGTAGTATACTTTTCCTTGAAGCCACCTATGTTATAGGCTGGGTGCCTATAAGGAGATCAAGCAAGGGTATAGGAAAGGATCACATGAAAGGGAGATGTGTACTGAGCAAATCATCACAGTACTTAAAAGGAGGAATACTCTAGTCTTTAGTTCTTTTCTTATTTCCCTTCTCTCCTCAGTTTCTTTAAGAATAAATCACTTTAAGGTATAGTCCTTGAGACATCATTATCTAGCACTAGTAATAATTCTTAAAGAAACTCTTTCTCATTATATAGCTTTATAATAGTTATATTTCTAATATTTGACCTCTCTTTATACCCCCCCTTCACTATAGATAATAATAGTAATAATATAGACCTATGCTATAATAGCTCCTAAGAATCTACCTTTCATTCAAGTCAGTCCTAATTCAATGGACTACCTACTGCAGTGACTACTATACCTTTACTAATAGGTGCCCTAACTTCTGAAAACCCCCTAGCCTCCTAACCTCCCTAGATTATTTATATGTAATAATAACTATAACAAGTCCTCCCCCTACTCTATACATTTAAAGGAGACTGAAAAAAATACCTAGACTAGTGCCTAGATGTATTAAATAAGATCCTCATAGATAGGGAAGCTATAGGGCCACCCTTATCTCAACTTATTTACATTGTCTCCTGCCTATAAGGCATAGCTAAGGCTAGCTGCTATGAGTTCACTATAAGGCTCTAGGGTAAACTAAACCTAGAAGTAGGAGAATTATTTAAGTATCTAGATAAGACCTATAAGGACCTAACTACATAAGACCACTATATAGCCCTATTGCAAACCCCCTAAGGCAATACCCTATTCTGAGAATTCTTCCCTATATTCAAAGGTCACCTCTTATAAATAGGAGGTCTAGCCTGGCCCAATAATATAAAGATTACCTAGCTGATAAGTATTATAAACCTAGACCTATATACCCTTATATCACTGATAGGAACTAATGACCTGACCTTTGACTAGTACTATGATCTGGTAATATAGTGTTTAATGAACCCTAGGGGCTTGAAAATAGTCACTAGGAATACTTGACCCCTACCTCCTACTGTAAGGGCCTTGTCTTGCAAGAATCGACGAAGTACAGCAGAAACAAATATATTCTGATAGGGAAAGAAAGGAACTAAACTAAGTCTAAAATTAACTGCTAACCTTTGCCATATTAGTATTTTGAGAGAGGCACAAATAATTATTCAGCCTTTTAGGGCTAGTATGCTTGTGCTCCTCCAATAGATAGGTTGAAAAGTCTTTAGACTCTATTTGGGTTTTCCAAACCCTAACATCAGCCTCCTTTCCCTTCTAGCCATCTTTCCAGTGCAACTGTGTCTTCCAGGGCTTCTCTTGGTTCCCAGGTAGGATCAGGGAAACCTGTCTATTTCACTAGGTATTGTGCTTCCCTCTTGCCATTGGAAGGACACTCCTGGATTATATCTTCCACTTCCTATTCTTCCATACCATTGATTTCAACTAGGCCTGGTGCACTGTCTGTAGTGTAGGTGTTCTGGGAGGGAAAAGCATCATTTGGGAAATGCCTTAACCTATCTGTATGAAAGATGTCATGACCTCTGGCTCCCTATAGGTCTAACCTGTAGTTGTGGGAACCTACTTCTTCCAAGACTTGCAGCTTCTGGTATCAGGGTCTTAATTTTCAGCCTGGGCCTTCTTGCTGTGTAGTGTGTGAGCTCTTAGATAACCAAACCCAGTCTCCAGGTTGGAATCAGCAATGGGGCTGTCTGTGTAGGTTTACTCATTCCTCCATGTCTAATCTGGCAGTACTCAGTGCAGATTGCACCCACTTTCCTTGGTCAGCCAGGCTTTTCATTATCCTAGTGGCTTATGCCACTGGGCTCTGGTTTTAGTCTAGTGGTAGTGTCAGGGGGGCAATTGCTTCTGGCTATAACTGAACAGGTTCTGGATCAAAACCATGGGACATTGCAAAGGGTGATGTTTCAGTGGAGGAAGAAGTGGCTGCATTCAATGTGAATTCAACTATTGGGAGGCAGTTGAGCTAGTCTAGGTGTTCTATCAGAAGTTTTGACAATTTTACCTTGATTTCAGCATTTACCCTCTCTATAGCTCCATTTGACTAGGGGTGATATGCAGTGGTCAATCATTAGTTTATTTTCAGTGTTGTTGTCAGGTGCTTCTAAAACATATTAGTGAATTGCCTGTCTAATGTAATGCTCTAGGGTAGGCCATGTCTTAGGTAGTAGTACTTAAGGAAATGTATTGATAGGTATTTGATGTCCAGGCTATAGTATGGTATCAGTATTATTCCCTTTGAGAGATGATCTACAATTGTCATGATATACTTATATGATTTTCCTTCTCTTTTGCAAGTGGGGAGAGGTCCTATCAGGTCTAGACCAATGTCTTACTATATACAGTCAGGGACAGGAAGAGGTTTCAGCAGTCCTTGTTTCATTTAACACATGACATTAGTGCTGCCATATATTTCATAGTTTCAGCAGAAGTGTTTGACATCTGAGGTGTAGTGTGGCCAGAAATAGGTTTTTGAGACCTCTTGACACATGACTCTCTGTCCAGGGTGGATGAGTATTGCTGAGTCATGTATTTCCTATAGTACATTAGTTCATAGTGGTTCCTAATTTGGTAGCTAAAGTCAAGATCTGAAGTAGAGGTGACCTTGTGAGTCTAGAGAGCATTCTGACAGTGATACTCTCCAGTGGTTCTTCAGGTTCTCAGGCCATGTTAGGGATCCTGAGGTAATGACAGTGCAGGCAAGTGAGTAGTCTATGTCTTCAGACAGTGCTTGGTTCCAGAGTGTAGACAGGTTTTCTTATTGGAATGGGGATAGTATCAATGGGGAGGGTGTATGGACAGGTCAGATGTATAGCAAGCTATCTTCACCTTAGGTCAGCAGCTGCTAGTGGTGTGCTTTCAGTCAAGGGTCTTCTATATCCTAAGGCATATATAGTCAGGACAGTGTATCTAGGAGTAGGGACAGTTTTCCTAGGTAGTGCTCTAAAGCTAGGTTGAACTCTGAAAGTAAGGTTGCCCATCTAGCTTATTGTTCTAACAGTTGTTGTGCAGTTGTAAAATGGAGTAGGTTTTAGTGGTCTGTCAGGACCTTGACAGGGCCTTGGGTTCCCTAGAGTTCTCCTCACTATTCCTTGAGGGCTCATATGATTGCAAGTATTTCTTTGTCATGGATTTCATAGTTTGCTTCTGAGGGTGACATTTTTTAGCTGATGTATGCTGTTGGATGCATCCCATCTAGGTGTTCCTAGAGGAGGACAGCCCTAGTGCTATAACCTGACACATCCACTTTGACAGTGGTGGGAAGAATGTGATTGAATAAGTGCAGTATAGGGGCAGAGCAGAAAGCATCTTTCAGTTGGGTGAAGGCATATTCACAGTCATCAGACCATAGAAAAGGGGAATGCTTCCCTGTCAGTGTATTGAGGGGTCCTGCAATGGTAGCAAAGTCTTTAATGAATAGGCAGTAAAAGTTTGTAAAACCTAGAAATCCTCTAACATCTTTCTTGTTCTTAGGAGTGGGCTATTCTTTGACTACTTGGACTTTTGCTAGGTCTATAGTTGTCTTTCCTGGTTGGATGATGTATCCTAAGTACTTGACTTCTTTAGTTGTAAATTCACACTTGTCTATGTCCACAGTCAGTCCTGCTCTAACTAGCTTGGTTAGGACTTTATTCACTTGTTCATGATGTTCTTCAAGGGTACTGTCTATAAAGACTAAAATATCATCAATGTAGGCAGAATAGAATACATCTAGGTACTCTTGTAGCACTGTGTTTAGGAAATGCTAGAACTGGGCAGGAGCATTGGACAGACCAAATGGCATGACATTCCACTCAAAGGAACCCAAGCAGGTGTGAAAAGCTGTTTTCCATTCATGTCCTAGTTCAATTCAGACATTATGGAATGTGGCTACCACATTGAGCTTTGTAAACCATTTTACTTGGCTGACTTGTTAGAGGGTTTCTCTGAAGTTTGGTAGGGGATAGTGGTCCTTTTTCATTATTTTGTTAAGCAACCTATAGTCAATACAGAACCTCAGCCTACCCCCTGGCTTTTTGATGAACAATATTAGGGCTGCTGCTATTGAGCTACTTATCCAGATGAACTTTTTGTTGAGTAGGTTGAGTAGTGTTTTCCAGAGGACAATCAGTTCATTGTGGGAGAGACTATACAATAGGCCCCATGGTGCTTCAGAGTCTAGGACTGTGAGGTTGATCTCATGGTTTATCCCAGGTCAGAGGGGAGGGAGGCAGTGTGAGTAAAGGGCTTCTAGGTCAAACACTATGATGTTTTCTATAGTGATCTAGCCCAGGACTTTGGCTTTCCATTCATCTGAGCAGGGCTCCTCTTCTTTGGCTAGCTTTTCCAGGGTGTGATTAATGTCTTGTAGACTTGCTGTAAAGACTTTGAGGTCATGGTTCTAAATTTTACATATGTAGGCCACTTTCAGTTCAGTTGGGTTACCATGTTCTAAGGAGGTTGTTGACTGTGGTATTGAAAAATTCTAGAAGATAAGACAGTGGTTTACACAATCTATACTTGCTTTGTGGTGGTGTAACCATGGGTATCCTATCATTATTTCTTCTTCATAGATGTCTAGTACCACTAGTATGAATACTTCTTCTCTGATTCCACCTAGATCTATTTCCAGTTTAGCAGCTTGTATAGTGATAGAGGCAGGTTAGTTGTTGAAAGGTTTTAGGGATAGGGGGGAGGTGAGCACTGAGCAGGGGAGTTTACATTTCTTCACAAGTTTCTCAGATACAATTATAGACACTGTGTTGCCTGTGTCCACCAGTGTAACTGCAGGATAGTTATTGTTTATTACTATGTCTACATTGAGGGCTCCTTTAATGAGTAGAGGAGTTAGGGAGGGAAGAGAAGAGGGAGAAGAAGAGAATGCATTCCTTACTACTAACTTCCTCTGGTTATGACTGTAACTAGAGGGGGCTAGTTTTCCAACAGATTGTCATTGTCCTCCAGAATCATGTCATCATCAAAAGGTAGGGATACTGCTGTTTTACAGGTGCTCAGCTCCTAGGGCTTCAGGCTAACTCCACAAGGGCACTGATGGACAAAGTGTTTGGATGAACTATAGCAGAGGCACTTCCCATCCTGCTTTCACTATTCTCACACTTCTATAGAAACCCATTTCACTTTGGGATAGTCTGACTACTAGTCAGAGGACACTTGGCAGGTGCACTCCTAATCCATAGCATCTAGGTTGTGCTGGGGTATAGTTGTAGTGGGGAGAGAGGTTAACAGCCTGTTATCCTCTCTCTATTATAGCAGCATTTGGGAGGTACACACTACTGTCTTCTTATATTCCTTGTAGTCTGTCAGGGGAAGGTTGCTTTGGATCTATTAATAGAGAGCAGGGTCAAGGCTTTATCTGAACTAGAGAATTTTCTAGCTGTAGTATAGGTCATTACCCTGAGCAAGGCTGAGGAGGTCATCAAACTTTTGGATATAGTCATCAATCTTTGACTTTCCTTAGTGGATTGTCTAGATCTTCAGTAGGGCCTTCTCCTTGGCTACAGGGTCTTCAAAAGCCTTCTGGAGTTCTTCAAGGAAAGCATTGCATGTGCCAGAGGCATTATAGAGTTTAGTGTTGAGTATTGTCTTGATTCAGTTATGAGCTGAGTTGGCTGCACTAAGGTATACCAGGGTTATGAACTCACTGTCAGGAATGTGTGTTTTCTCAATTTCCCAAACACACTTTACTTGATTAAACCAGATAGTAAACTCATCTAGGTCAGTAGTAGTGAGTTTTAGGATCTTGGTTGAACCTCTTGTCACAGGTGATCCTAGCAAGCTGTTGTACTATGTGTTGAGTAGTTCAAGGGCACCATTAAGCATCTGGACCTATTGCTCCAGTTGCTACTCCCTTGAAAGGGGTGGAGCTTGTTATTGCTATTGCTGTTGTTGTTGTTGTTGTTGTTCTACTATGTTAGTGTTGGGCTAGAGGGGGGGGGCCAATATGACTTGTAGCCAGTAATAATCAGTGAACCAGTAAAATATTTTGAAACCAATGATGTGAGCAATCCAGTGTGACCAGTAACTAGTAAAAATTGTGGGAGCCAGTAAAAAAAAGAGATCAGAATATGATGTAAGGGCCTTGTCTTGTGAGAATCAACAAAGTACAGCAGAAACAAATATATTCTGATAGGGAAAGAAAGGAACTAAACTAAGTCTAAAATTAACTGCTAACCTTTGCCATATTAGTATTTTGAGAGAGGCACAAATAATTATTCAGCCTTTTAGGGCTAGTATGCTTGTGCTCCTCCAACAGATAGGTTGAAAAGTCTTTAGACTCTATTTGGGTTTTCCAAACCCTAACACCTACCCCCTATAGTAGGGAACTAATAGACTAGGTATATTCTTATAATGTATATACTTAACCTACCTATGATATATTTAGAAAGAAGTTCCTAATAGACTAAGAGCTAAAAGGAAAGTGAGTGAAATAGGTGTCAGTAGAAGAAATGATAGCTTGAAGAACTACTAAAGTGTATTTGCATTACACCTGCCTAGGGTGTAGCACCTCCTAATGCCCCCTGCTACCTACTATTAACCCATCTAGACACACTAGAGCTAAAGTAAATACTACTCAGGTCTAGTTATAGTGGAAAGCCCCTGATGTAGATGATATAGTAGAGGCTGGAGATGATGCCAATGAAATAATGGAAAACTAATGTATATAGCTGAAAAGTACCTATTATACAAGACATTAGAATAGGAATAGATGTAGTTTGAGAAAAAGATGACTAGCTAGACCTTCTAGACTAGTGTAATCATAAATTCCTAACATGTAATCATAGCATTAATAGATAATAGGTATAACTCCTTCACTACTATTAATGAAAACACTATTAACCTCCTGAAACTAAAGTATATGAAAATAAAACCCTATGCCCTGAAAGGTATAAATAAAGAATTAGTCCTAGATATAGTAGTGTATTTAGACTTAGATATTAGTAGTACCTAAATATATAGAGCATTCACCTATATAGTGCTAGGCCAAAGTGAAAAACTAATTCTAGGAATACTATAGATAGAATAGAATAGTGCTGTAATCTCCCTAGATAGTAGTATTATAGAACTATATCTCCCTGATACAATATATAAGGTCTACCCTATCTCTTAGTATAACAAAGTATAATAACCTAAGGCACTTATAGGAGCTATTATAGCTACCTAAATACTAAGAGACAAATGTAGAGTATATAGAGGTGAAGAACCAGTTGTATTCATAGCTACTATTATAGATATTGAGAAGGCCCTATAAGTCAAGAGTAAGATAGACCTAAAGATGAAAGTTCTAAAAATATATTAGGAATACTTAGGAGTCTTTGAGGATAAATAAGATAAAGAAATCCCTCACTACCTAGGGATAGACTTAGAAATCTACCTAGAGAAAGATGAGAATAGTAAAGAAAAGTAAGCCCCCTAGGGCCCCCTCTATAGCATGTCATAGGATGAACTATTAGTCCTGAGAAAAACTTTACTAGAACACCTGGATAAAGGGTTTATATAAGCTAGTCAATTAGCTACTATAGTACTAGTTATATTTACTAAGAAACCTAGAGGGGGTCTATGGTTTTGTATAGACTATTATAGTTTGAATATAATCACTATTAAGGATAGATACCCTCTCCCCCTTATATATAAAACCCTCTGCCAAGTAGCTAAAGTATAATAGTTAACTAAACTAGATATATATATAACTTTCTATTAGATCAGAGTGAAAGAAGGTAATGAGTAGAAAATAGTATTTAATATATACTATAGCCTCTATAAGTAGAAGGTAATGCCCTTTAGACTTTCAAATAGATTAGTAGTCTTCTAATGATATATCAACTAGGTACTGAGGAATTACCTTAATAACTTCTATTCAGTATATATAGATGACATTTTGATCTATATAAATAGGATAAAACAGGAGTACTAAGAATATGTCCTAAAGGTACTAGTAGAACTAGAGAAAGCTAGGCTCTAACTAGATGTAGATAAGTATGAATTCAAGGTTAAGAAAATAAAGTACTTAGGGTTTATCATTGAAGTAGGAAAGGGTATTAGTATAGACCCTAGAAAAGTTAAAGCAATTTCTACCTAGGAAGCCCTAAAGACAGTCAAAGGAGTCTAATCCTTCTTAGGATTTATAAACTTTTACTAGACTTTCATTGAAAACTTTATAGAGCTAGCTGCCCCCTTAGTAGAGTTGATAGGAAAGAATAAACCTTTTATCTAGGGTGAATACTAAGAATAAGCCTTCTAGACACTAAAAGACTACTTCTACTATAGAGGCTTACTAGTAGGATAGGACCTAGACCTTGAGGTAGATATAACTATAGTAGAGAGTAATACTTCTGGCTTTAGTATTAGAGGACACCTCTTATAGAATAGACTACTAGTCACCTTCTTCTCCAGAAAAATGAATAATACTAAATGAAATTACCCTATCTATAATAAAGAACTACTAGGAGTAATAGGCTATTTCAAAGAATAGTATCTAATGCTCTAAGGCCTAGTAGGCTTTAACCTTATTATAGATTATAAGAACTTGGAATATTTCACTAAGAAATAGTTACTCAATGAAAGACAAGTGAGATAGTCTGAATTCTTATAATCCCTACCCCCCTTCAAGGTTATACACCACCTAGGACACCTTAATCAAGCTGCTGATACACTTTCCAGGAGAGAATAGGATGAACTAGAGGATCTAAGAGAAGGGTGAGAACTTCAGCTATAGAAACCCCTTCAAGTCAACTATCTCCACATAATGCCTACCTAAACCCTAAGCAACCTATTTAAGAAAGTAGACCTCTAGAACTTATAGGAAAAGGCTATAAAAGAAGATATAGACATAGAAGCTATTTAGAATACCCTTTGAAATCAAGACTCCACTAAGATGCCTAAAAACATATAGGGATAACTAGAGGACTTTAGTGAGAAAGATAGCTATCTATTCTATAGAGATAGGCTATAGATACTAAACTCTAAACCCTTGAGAACTAGACTTTTATAGGAAGCTTATAATAGCTAAGTGATAGGCCACCTAGGATAGGATAGTATAATTGAGATCCTATATTAGTAATTTTATTAGCTAGGTCTAAATTCAGATATCAGGTAGTTTATATATAATTATAATACTTATAGAAAAGGAAAAGTCTAGAGATAGAAGAAACAAGGCATCCTCTAACCCCTTCCTATGTAAGGGCCTTGTCTTGCAAGAATTGACAAAGTACAGCAGAAACAAATATATTCTGATAGGGAAAGAAAGGAACTAAACTAAGTCTAAAATTAACTGCTAACCTTTGCCATATTAGTATTTTGAGAGAGGCACAAATAATTATTCAGCCTTTTAGGGCTAGTATGCTTGTGCTCCTCCAACAGATAGGTTGAAAAGTCTTTAGACTCTATTTGGGTTTTCCAAACCCTAACATCAGCCTCCTTTCCCTTCTAGCTATCTTTCTAGTGCAACTGTGTCTTCCAGGGCTTCTCTTAGTTCCTAGGTAGGATCAGGGAAACCTGTCCATTTCACTAGGTATTGTGCTTCCCTCTTGCTATTGGAAGGATACTCCTGGATTATATCTTCCACTTCCTATTCTTCCACACCATTGATTTCAACTGGGCCTAGTGCACTATCTGTAGTGTAGGTGTTCTAGGAGGGAAAAGCATCATTTAGGAAATGCCTTAACCTATCTATATGAAAAATGTCATGACCTCTAGCTCCCTATAGGTCTAACCTATAGTTGTGGGAACCTACTTCTTCTAAGACTTGTAGCTTCTGGTATTAGGGTCTCAATTTTCAGCCTAGGCCTTCTTACTATATAGTATATGAGCTCTTAGATAACCAAACCCAGTCTCTAGGTTGGAATCAGTGATAGGGCTATCTATATAGGTTTACTCATTCCCCTATGTCTAATCTAGTAGTGCTTAGTGTAGATTATACCTACTTTGTTTAGTCAGCCAGGCTTTTCATTATCCTAGTGGCTTATGCCACTAGGCTCTGGTTTTAGTCTAGTGGTAGTGTCAGGGGGGCAATTGCTTCTAGCTATAACTAAATAGGTTCTGGATCAAAACCATAGGACATTGCAAAGGGTGATGTTTCAGTGGAGGAAGAAGTGGCTATATTCAATGTGAATTCAACTATTAGGAGGCAGTTGAGCTAGTCTAGGTGTTCTATCAGAAGTTTTGACAATTTTACCTTGATTTCAGCATTTACCCTCTCTATAGCTCCATTTGACTAGGGGTGATATATAGTGGTCAATCATTAGTTTATTTTCAGTGTTGTTGTCAGGTGCTTCTAAAACATATTAGTGAATTGCCTATCTAATGTAATACTCTAGGGTAGGCTATGTCTTAGGTAGTAGTACTCAAGGAAATGTGTTGATAGGTATTTAATGTCTAGGCTATAGCATAGTATTAGTATTATTCCCTTTGAGAGATGATCTACAATTATCATGACATGCTTATATGATTTTCCTTCTCTTTTGTAAGTAGGGAGAGGTCCTATCAGGTCTAGACTAATGTCTTGCTATATATAGTCAGGGATAGGAAGAGGTTTTAGTAGTCCTTATTTCATTTGATATATGACATTAGTACTACTACATATTTCATAGTTTCAGTAGAAGTGTTTGACATCTGAGGTGTAGTGTGGCTAGAAATAGGTTTTTGAGACCTCTTGACATATGACTCTCTATCTAGGGTGGATGAGTATTACTAAGTCATATATTTCCTATAGTACATTGGTTTATAGTAGTTCCTAATTTAGTAGCTAAAGTCAAGATCTGAAGTGGAGGTGACCTTGTAAGTCTAGAGAGCATTCTGACAGTGACACTCTCTAGTGGTTCTTCAGGTTCTTAGGCTATGTTAGGGATCCTGAGGCAATGATAGTGTAGGCAAGTAAGTAGTCTATGTCTTTAGATAGTGCTTAGTTCTAGAGTGTAGATAGGTTTTCTTATTAGAATAGGGATGGTATCAATAGGGAGGGTATATAGATAGGTCAGATGTATAGCAAGCTATCTTCACCTTAGGTCAGTAGCTGCTAGTGGTATGCTTTTAGTCAAGGGTCTTCTATATCCTGAGGCATATATAGTCAGGATAGTGTATCTAGGAGTAGGGATAGTTTTCCTAGGTAGTGCTCTAAAGCTAGGTTGAACTCTGAAAGTAAGGTTGCCTATCTAGCTTATTATTCTGACAGTTGTTATACAGTTATAAAATAGAGTAGGTTTTAGTGGTCTATCAGGACCTTAATAGGGCCTTAGGTTCCCTAGAGTTCTCCTTGCCATTCCTTAAGGGCTTGTATGATTATAAGCATTTCTTTGTCATGGATTTTATAGTTTACTTCTGAGGGTGATATTTTTTAGCTGATATATACTATTAGATACATCCTATCTAGGTGTTCCTAGAGGAGGATAGCCCTAGTACTATAACCTGATGCATCTGCTTCAATAGTAGTGGGAAGAATATAATTAAATAAGTATAGTATAGGGGTAGAGCAGAAAGCATCTTTTAGTTAGGTGAAGGTATATTCATAGTCATCAGACTATAGAAAAGGGGAATGCTTCCCTATCAGTGTATTGAGGGGTCCTATAATAGTAGTAAAGTCTTTAATGAATAGGTAGTAAAAGTTTGTAAAACCTAGAAATCCTCTAATATCTTTCTTGTTCTTAGGAGTAGGCTATTCTTTGACTACTTGGACTTTTACTAGGTCTATAGTTGTCTTTCCTAGTTAGATAATGTATCCTAAGTACTTGACTTCTTTAGTTATAAATTCACACTTATCTATGTCTATAGTTAGTCCTGCTCTAACTAGCTTGGTTAGGACTTTATTCACTTATTCATGATGTTCTTCAAGGGTACTATCTATAAAGACTAAAATATCATTAATATAGGTAGAATAGAATACATCTAGGTACTCTTATAGCACTGTGTTTAGGAAACACTAGAACTAGGTAGGAGTATTGGATAGACCAAATGGCATGATGTTCTACTCAAAGGAACCTAAGTAGGTGTGAAAAGCTATTTTCTATTTATATCCTAGTTCAATTCAGACATTGTGGAATGTAGCTACTACATTGAGCTTTGTAAACCATTTTGCTTGGCTGACTTATCAGAGGGTTTCTCTGAAGTTTAGTAAGGGATAGCAGTCCTTTTTCATTATTTTGTTAAGCAACCTATAGTTAATATAGAACCTCAGCCTACCCCCTGGCTTTTTGATGAACAATATTAGGGCTGCTGCTATTGAGCTACTTATCTAGATGAACTTTTTATTAAGTAGGTTGAGTAGTGTTTTCCAGAGGACAATCAGTTCATTGTAGGAGAGACTATACAATAGGCCCTATAGTGCTTCAGAGTCTAGGACTATGAGGTTGATCTCATAGTTCATCCTAGGTCAGAGGGGAGGGAGGTGGTATGAGTAAAGGGCTTCTAGGTCAAATACTATGACATTTTCCATAGTGATCCAGCCCAGGACTTTGGCTTTCTATTCATCTGAGCAGGGCTCCTCTTCTTTAGCTAGCTTTTCTAGGGTATGATTGATGTCTTATAGACTTACTATAAAGACTTTAAGGTCATAGTTCTAAATTTTATATATATAGGCCACTTTCAGTTCAGTTGAGTTACTATATTCTAAGGAGGTTATTGACTATAGTATTGAAAAATTCTAGAAGATAAGACAGTGGTTTATACAATCTATACTTGCTTTATAGTAGTGTAACTATAGGTATCCTATCATTATTTCTTCTTCATAGATGTCTAGTACTACTAATGCAAATACTTCTTCTCTGATTCCACCTAGATCTATTTCTAGTTTAGTAGCTTATATAGTGATAGAGGTAGGTTAGTCATTGAAAGGTTTTAGGGATAGGGGGGAGGTGAGTACTGAGCAGAGGAGTTTGCATTTCTTTACAAGTTTCTCAGATACAATTATAGACACTGTATTACCTATGTCCACCAGTGCAACTATAGGATAGTTATTGTTTATTACTATATCTATATTGAGGGCTCCTTTAATGAGTAGAGGAGTTAGGGAGGGAAGAGAAGAGGGAGAAGAAGAGAATGCATTCCTTACTACTAACTTCCTCTAGTTATGACTATAACTAGAGGGGGCTAGTTTTCCAATAGATTATCATTGTCCTCTAGAATTATATCATCATCAAAAGGTAGGGATACTACTGTTTTATAGGCACTTAGCTCCTAGGGCTTTGGGCTAACTCTATAAGGGTACTAATAGATAAAGTGTTTAGATGAACTATAGTAGAGGCACTTCCTATCCTGCTTTTACTATTCTCACACTTCTATAGAAACCTATTTCACTTTAGGATAGTCTGACTACTAGTCAGAGGACACTTGGCAGGTATACTCCTAATCTATAGCATCTGGGTTGTACTAGGGTACAGTTATAGTGGGGAGAGAGGTTAATAGCCTGTCATCCTCTCTCTGTTATAGTAGCATTTAGGAGGTATGTACTACTGTCTTCTTATATTCCTTGTAGTCTATTAGGGGAAGGTTGCTTTAGATCCATTGATAGAGAGCAGGGTCAAGGCTTTGTCTGAACTAGAGAATTTTCTAGCTATAGTGTAGGTCATCACCCTGAGCAAGGCTAAGGAGGTCATTAAACTTTTGGATATAGTCATTAATCTTTGACTTTCCTTAGTGGATTATCTAGATCTTTAGTAGGGCCTTCTCCTTGGCTATAGGGTCTTTAAAAGCCTTCTAGAGTTCTTCAAGGAAAGCATTACATATGCTAGAGGCATTATAGAGTTTAGTGTTGAGTATCCTCTTGATTCAGTTGTGAGCTGAGTTAGCTGCACTGAGGTACACCAGGGTTATAAACTCACTATTAGGAATATATGTTTTCTCAATTTCCTAAATATGCTTTACTTGATCAAACCAGATAGTAAACTTATCTAGGTCAGTAGTAGTGAGTTTTGGGATCTTAGTTGAACCTCTTGTCACAGGTGATCCTAGTAAGCTATTATACTATGTGTTAGGTAGTTCAAGGGCACTATTAAGCATCTGGACCTATTGCTCCAGTTGCTACTCCCTTGAAAGGGGTGGAGCTTATTATTACTATTGCTATTGTTGTTATTATTATTGTTCTACTATATTAGTGTTAGGCTAGAGGGGGGGGGCTAATACAACTTATAGCCAGTAATAATCAGTGAACTAGTAAAATATTTTGAAACTAATGATATGAGTAATCCAGTGTGACCAGTAACTAGTAAAAATTGTAGGAGCCAGTAAAAAAAAGAGATCAGAATATAATGTAAGGGCCTTGTCTTATGAGAATTGACAAAGTATAGCAGAAACAAATATATTCTAATAGGGAAAGAAAGGAACTAAACTAAGTCTAAAATTAACTGCTAACCTTTGCCATATTAGTATTTTGAGAGAGGCATAAATAATTATTCAGCCTTTCAGGGCTAGTATGCTTGTGCTCATCCAACAGATAGGTTGAAAAGTCTTTAGACTCTATTTAGGTTTTCCAAACCCTAACATCCTATCCTAGACTAATAATAGAAATAAGTCTTAATAGACTTTATAGGACCCCTCCTAAAGTGTGATAATATAGGTAATGAATACATTATAGTTATCACTGATAGGCTTATAGGAAGTATTACTCTATATGCCCTACTAAATATCTAGACTGAAACAGTTGTCATCTATTTCAGTGAATATCATTATAGTCACTATGGCCTCCCTAATTCTATTATCTCAGATAGAGGGCCTTAATTCATAAGTGGTTTCTAGAGATATCTATGTAAACTACTAGGAGTAGAATAGAAGCTGACAATAGCCTACTATCCATAGTCAAATAGAGGTATAGAGAGGGTGAACCAAGAGATCCAGGCCTATTTACAGGTATTTATCAACTTTACACAGTCAGACTAGGACAAGCTACTCCTATTAGCTATACTAGCTATCAACAACTGACCATTAGTACCACAAGTAAACATCAGCCCTTTCTTTATAAATCATAGGTACTATATAGACCTAATGTTAGGGTCTGCAACCCATAGAGGCTTTGCCTAGGGCCTTTCCCTTAGTCACAATCCCCCTGAGACAGCATATCCATTCAGGGCCTGCTTTAGATGCAGTCACCAGAAACAGCCTATTCATTGGGGCATGCCTTAGACACAACCACCAGAAATAGCATATTCATTAAGACCTCTCTCCTGGAATAGTCCTAGGGGTCTAGACCTTTAGCAAGAAGCAGTCTATCTTTCTTCAGTATAAAGTAGTGTAGAACCCTCCATCATCTATAGTATTAGTTAGTTCTTACTTCTTCAATGATTGTTTCTATTCTTATGCCAATACATCCTTTTATTTGATTCACTCCCTTATATCATAATCATTCCTCTTACTGTTTGAGTGATACTAGTACTACAAGGAATGTACTTATAAAACAGAAGACATAGAATCTATAGACAACACAGAACCTATAGAACCCACAGACCCTATGAAAGACATAGAACCTATAGAAGATATAGAACCTATAGGACCCACACCACAATGAACCCCTAAGTGCTAGAGAATGCCCCTCAGGCTTCTCCTATGGAAGCAGACCCCCTAATAGTAGCCTATACTACTGCTCTAGAAGTAGTAGATGAAGCAGTTGAAGCTTATGTAAACTACCTCTACTATATTACATGACTCCAGGCTATAGTTGAAGCTAAAGGATAGTCATTTACACAATTCAAACACCTCTTAGGATTACCTATATAGAAGACCATAGGGAGCACCTCATATTATCCTAAGATAGAGGCTCCTATATTTAAGGGAGATCTTAAGGATTTCTCAATATACTACTAATACCTCTGAATAAAGTAGGAGGTTGATAAGGAATTCCTAAATGCTAATAAGGAGTTTATTACTATAGTAATCAATAAACTCAAAGGACCTACTATATATGATACTATAGCATAGGTCTAATACCTAGATATAGCCTACCTCCTCTTAGGAGAATCTTTCCTAAAGATAATATATACCAAGTACTATGACCTAATAGCAGTAGGCAAGGCCTACTATACTCTATATCAACTCTATGAAGGAAACAAGTCATTTAATGCCTACCTATAGTAGTTTAAAGAGCTCTTATACCTCTCAGGTTATAATGAGTTCACTAACTACTAAAAAATTAAACTCCTAAAGACTTCTATCTCCCTAAAGATCATAGACATCTTATACTACTATTTTATAATTCTACCTAAGGAATATAATGTATAGGTACTATAGGTCTAAGAGCTTTGGCAAGAGATATAAGTAGTTGACTAGTACAAGGCCTACTATATAGCCTTAGTATTATCTTCATGTCCTAGCCTATTATAGAGGGCCCTACCAGCCCCTAGAGAGCCTCCTATAACTACTAAAGGAGATGACTACATAGACTAGACATAGATATATATAGTGTATAACTCCAAAGGTCAACACTAATGAGTAGTCTAGGTCTTAGATAAAGTCCTTACCTAATACTATTAGGATAGACTGTGTTTCTACTATAGGGCCTTAGGACATACTATTAGCAGCTACCCCTATGCCCCCCCTATTCACCTATTAGAAAGAAAGGCCTAGGTGTCCTATATAATAGCCTAGCCCCCTTTAGTCATAGACTCTAATACTAAAGGTTTAGAAGATGAGTCACCTGGCCTATAGGCTAGGACCCTAGGAAAAGAGTACCCTCTATAGATAGTCACCTTCAGAGGAAAGAGACACTACTAGAAGAGCTACTAATACATTATAAGAAATTAGAGGTTAGAGGTTCCTTAGAAGTAGACATAGTAGTTAATAGATTCCATCTAACTACTACTTTAGTAGACTTAGGGAATATAGCCTCTATCATTATACCTGATCATATATATAAACAGCTTGACCTATATAGATCTACACTTATTACCCCACTACATCTAGCCCTATTTAATGACTAACCTACTTCAATAGTGACTGAAGTTACCTACTTCCTCATAGACATTAGGGGACTAGAGGAATAGGTTTCAGCACTAGTTATCCTAAATATGAAATAGAATAAAATCCTTATCAGCTACCCATAGTGCAAAGTACACTTAGCTATAATTGACTATAAGTATAACTGACTAATCTTCCCCTACTTCTCTATTCCCTACTCCTCCTAAGCCAAGGTACCTAGGAGACCCTAAGAGATCTACATAGCATAGGTATAGAATAGTATATAAACTATAGTATAATAGGAAACCCTAGAACACCTACTAGTATTCATAGCATCCCTCAAGGATATCAACCTAGCTCTTCACAAGTTAGCTAAGGAAGAGGGACTAGTTGACCTGAGCTAGGTAGATAAGATTCCCTTATAGGTGACCCCTGATAACTATATCACTTTCAATCCTAAAGCCCTATATATACACTAACTTCCCCCTTTGAGAAAGGGAATGAACTATAAGATCAACCTCATAGTTCCTAACAGTGAGGCCCCCTAGGGCCCCCTATATAAAATGTCATACAAGGAACTACTTATACTCTGCTAGACCCTCCTAAACCTATTGAAGAAGAAATTCATCTGAATCAGTAGCTCTACTACTACTACCCTAATCCTATTTATCTAGAAACCTAGGGGAGGCTTACACTTCTGTATTAACTACTAAGCACTGAACAAATATATAGAAAAGGATTGTTTCCCCCTTCCTAAGTTCAATGAAACCCTATATAGAATCTATAAAGTGTAATAGTTCACTAAGTTCAATGTGGTCTCAGCATTCTATAACATCTATATTAAGCTAGGAGATGAGTGGAAGACTGTATTCTACACTAGGCTAGGGAGTTTTGAGTGGAATATAATACTATTCAGGTTAGCTAATGCCCTAGTGCAGTTCTAGTGCTTCCTAAACTCAGTATTACAGGAGTACCTAGATAACTTTTACTTAGTATATATAGATGATGTACTAGTCTTCTCAGAAGGTTCACTAGAGGATTACTATAGGAAGGCTAACTAGGTCCTTGAGAAACTAGTTCATACTAGCCTTATAGTTGACATTGATAAGTATATATTCACTATTTAAGAAGTCAAGTATCTAGGCTATATTCTCATACCAGGGAGAGCTAAGATAGACTATATAAAAGTCATAGCTATGAAAGAATAGGAAGTCCCTACTATACATAAGGAAGTATAGTCCTTCATAGGTTTTGTAAATTTCTACTAGATCTTCATTAAAGACTTTTCAGTACTAGCCTATCTATTAGTAGAGCTAACAGCTGTAAAGAACCTATTCATATAGTCCCTAGAAGCTGAGAAAGCCTTCTAAAATCTCAAAGACACATTTTACTCTACCCCTATCCTGAAAACCTTTGACTATAACCTACTAATGATGCTAGAAGTAGATTCATTAGGTTATAGTATAGGTGATATCCTCCTTCAATGACATAGTAAATAGCTATTCCTATATATATACCTCAGTAAGAAGTTATCACTAGTAGAAGCTAACTATGAGATCTATGACAAAGAGTTACTAGTGATTATAAGGGCTCTCAAGGAATAGAGGGGAGAACTGAAAGGGGCCTAACACCCTATATGTATACTAACTAACCACTGAAACCTCATACACTTTACAGAGACCCACCAGCTCATAGAATAGCAAGCTCAATAGGCCCTACTTCTATTAGAATATAACCTTGAGCTTAAACACTGCCCTAGGAAGCTATCCCCCCTCCCTAACATATTATCCTACTTGAATACACCTAAATGTCATGGACAGGCAGGAAGGTTCTATGAGACTAACCCAATGTTATAGGCTGGGCACCTATGAGGAGATCAAGCAAGGGTACAGGAAAGGATCACATGAAAGGGAGACATGTACTGAGCAAATCATCACAGTACTTAAAAGGAGGAATACTCTAGTCTTTAGTTCTTTTCATATTTCCCTTCTCTCCTTAGTTTCTTTAAGAATAAATCACTTTAAGGTATAGTCCTTGAGACATCATTATCTAGCACTAGTAATAATTCTTAAAGAAACTCTTTCTCATTATATAGCTTTATAATAGTTATATTTCTAATATTTGACCTCTCTTTATACCCCCCCTTCACTATAGATAATAATAGTAATAACATGGACCTATGCTATGATAGCTCCTAAGAATCTACCTTTCATTTAAGTCAGTCCTAATTCAATAGACTACCTACTGTAGTAACTACTATACCTTTACTAATAGGTGCCCTAACTTCTAAAAACCCCCTAGCCTCCTAACCTCCCTAGATTATTTATATGTAATAATAACTATAATAAGTCCTCCCCCTACTCTATACATTTGAAGGAGACTGAAAAAAATACCTAGACTAGTGCCTAGATATATTAAATAAGATCCTCATAGATAGGGAAGCTATAGGGCCACCCTTATCTCAACTTATTTACATTGTCTCCTGCCTACAAGGCATAGCTAAGGCTAGCTGCCATGAGTTCACCACAAGGCTCTAGGGTAAACTGAACCTAGAAGTAGGAGAATTATTTAAGCATCTAGATAAGACCTATAAGGACCTAACTATACAAGACTACTATATAGCCCTATTGTGAACCCCCTAAGGCAATACCCTATTCTAAGAATTCTTCCCTATATTCAAAGGTCACCTCTCATAAATAGGAGGTCTAGCCTAGCTTAATAATGTAAAGATTACCTAGCTGACAAGTGTTATAAACCTAGACCTATATACCCTTATATCACTGATAGGAACTGATGACCTGACCTTTGACTAATACTGTGATCTAGTAATATAGTATTCAATGAACCCTAGGGGCTTGAAAATAATCACTAGGAATGCTTGACCCCTACCTCCTACCCCCTATAGTAGGGAACTAATAGACTAGATACATTCTTATAATATATATACTTAACCTACCTATAATGTATTTAGAAAGAAGTTCCTAATAGACTAAGAGCTAAAAGGAAAGTAAGTGAAATAAGTATTAGCAGAAGAAATGATAGCTTGAAGAACTGCTAAAGTGTATTTGTATTATGCCTACCCAGGGTGCAGCACCTCCTAATGCCCCCTGCTACCTACTGTCAACCCATCTAGATGCACTAGAGCTAAAGTAAACACTACTCAGGTCTAGTCATAGTGGAAAGCCCCTGATGTAGATGATATAGTAGAGGCTAGAGATGATGCCAATGAAATGATAGAAAACTAATGTGTATAGCTGAAAAGCACCTATCATACAAGACATTAGAATAGGAATAGATATAGTTTGAGAAAAAGATGACTGGATAGACCTTCTAGACCAGTGTGATTATAAATTCCTAATATATAATCATAGTATTAATAGACAATAGGTGTAACTCCTTCACTACTATCAATGAAAACACTATTGACCTCCTGAAACTAAAGTATATGAAAATAAAACCTTATGCCCTGAAAGGTATAAATAAAGAATCAGTCCTAGATATAGTGGTGTGTTTAGACTTAGACATCAGTAGTGCCTAAACACATAGAGCATTCACCTATATAGTGCTAGGCCAAAGTGAAAAACTAATTCTAGGAATACTATGGATAGAATAGAATAGTGCTGTAATCTCCCTGGATAGTAGTATTATAGAACTATATCTCCCTGATATAATATATAAGGTCCACCCTATCTCTTAGTATAACAAAGTATAATAACCTAAGGTACTTATAGGAGCTGTCATAGCTACCTAAATACTAAGAGACAAATGTAGAGTGTATAGAGGTGAAGAACTAGTCATATTCATAGCTACTATTGTAGGTATTAAGAAGGCCCTATAAGTCAAGAGTAAGACAGACCTAAAAATGAAAGTTCTAAAAACATATTAGGAATACTTAGGAGTCTTTGAGGATAAATAAGATGAAGAAATCCCCTACTGCCTAGGGATAGACTTAGAAATCCACCTAGAGAAAGACAAGAATAGTAAAGAAAAGTAAGCCCCCTAGGGCCCCCTCTATAGCATGTCATGGGATGAACTATTAGTCCTGAGAAAAACTTTACTAGAACACCTGGATAAAGGGTATATACAAGCTAGTCAATCAGCTGCTATAGCACTAGTTGTGTTTACTAAGAAACCTAGAGGGGGTCTATAGTTTTATATAGACTATTATGGTTTGAATATAATCACTATTAAGGATAGATACCCTCTCCCCCTTATATACAAAACCCTCTACTAAGTAGCTAAAGTATAATAGTTAACTAAACTAGATATATATATGGCTTTCCATTAGATTAGAGTGAAAGAAGGTAATGAGTGGAAAATAGTATTTAATATACACTATAGCCTCTATGAGTAGAAGGTAATGCCCTTTGGACTTTCAAATGGATTAGTTATCTTCTAATAATATGTCAACTAGGTACTGAGGAATTACCTCAATAACTTCTATTCAGTATATATAGATGATATTTTAATCTATATAAATAGGATAAAACAGGAGTACTAAGAACATGTCCTAAAGGTACTAGTAGAACTAGAGAAAGCTAGGCTCTAACTAGATGTAGATAAGTGTAAATTCAAGGTTAAGAAAATAAAGTACTTAGGGTTTATTATCAAAGTGGGAAAGGGTATTAGTATAGACCCTAGAAAAGTTAAAGCAATTTCTACCTGGGAAGCCCTAAAGATAGTCAAAGGAGTCTAATCCTTCTTAGGATTTACAAACTTTTACTAGACTTTCATTGAAAACTTCATAGAGCTGGCCACCCCCTTAGTAGAGTTGATAGGAAAGAATAAACCTTTTGTCTAGGGTGAACACTAAGAATAAGCCTTCTAGATACTAAAAGACTACTTCTGCTATAGAGGCTTACTAGTAGGATAGGACCTAGACCTTGAGGTAGATATAACTATAGTAGAGAGTGATACTTCTAGCTTTAGCATTAGAGGATGCCTCTTATAGAATAGACTACTAGTCACCTTCTTCTCTAGAAAAATAAATAATACTAAATGAAATTACCTTATCTATGACAAAGAACTACTAGGAGTGATAGGCTATTTCAAAGAATAGTATCTAATGCTCTAAGGCCTAGTAGGCTTTAACCTTATTACAGATCATAAGAACTTGGAATATTTCACTAAGAAATAGTTGCTTAATGAAAGACAAGTGAGATAGTCTGAATTCTTATAATCCCTACCCCCCTTCAAGGTCATATACTACCTAGGACACCTCAATCAAGCTGCTAATGCACTTTCCAGGAGAGAACAGGATGAACTAGAGGATCTAAGAGAAGGGTGAGAACTTCAGCTATAGAAACCCCTTCAAGTCAACTATCTCTATATAATGCCTACCCAAACCCTAAGCAACCTATTTGAGAAAGCAGACCTCCAGAACTTATAGGAAAAGGCTGTAAAAGAAGACATAGATATAGAAGCTATTTAGAATACCCTTTAAAATCAAGACTCCACTAAGATACCCAAAGACATATAGGGACAACTAGGGGACTTTAGTGAGAAAGATGGCTATCTATTCTATAGAGACAGGCTATGGATACTAAACTCTGAACCCTTGAGAACTAGACTTTTACAGGAAGCTCACGACAGCTAAGTGACAGGCTACCTAGGATAGGACAGTATAATTGAGATCCTATATTAGTAATTTTATTAGCTAGGTCTGTAAGGGCCTTGTCTTGTGAGAATCAATGAAGTACAGCAGAAACAAATATATTCTGATAGGGAAAGAAAGGAACTAAACTAAGTCTAAAATTAACTGCTAACCTTTGCCATATTAGTATTTTGAGAGAGGCACAAATAATTATTCAGCCTTTTAGGGCTAGTATGCTTGTGCTCCTCCAACAGATAGGTTGAAAAGTCTTTAGACTCTATTTGGGTTTTCCAAACCCTAACAAGGTCTAAATTCAGATGTCAGGCAGTTTATACACAATTACAACACTTGTAGAAAAGGAAAAGTCTAGAGACAGAAGAAATAAGGCATCCTCTAACCCCTTCCCATCCCAGACTGACAATGGAAACAAGTCTCAATAGACTTTATAGGACCCCTCCCAAAGTGTGATAACATAGGCAATGAACACATTATAGTTATCACTGATAGGCTCATAGGAAGTGTTACTCTATGTGCCCTGCTAAATATCTAGACTGAAACAGTTGTCACCTATTTCAGTGAATGTCATTATAGTCACTATAGCCTCCCTGATTCTATTATCTCAGACAGAGGGCCCTAATTCACAAGTGGTTTCTGGAGATATCTATACAAACTGCTAGGAGTAGAATAGAAGCTGACAATAGCCTACTATCCACAGTCAAATAGAGGCATAGAGAGGGTAAACTAAGAGATCCAGGCCTATTTACAGGTATTTATCAACTTTATATAGTCAGACTAGGACAAGCTACTCCTATTAGCTATACTAGCTATTAATAACTGACTATTAGTACTATAAGTAAACATCAGCCCCTTCTTTATAAATCATAGGTACTATATAGACCTAATCCAAGTGGCTATACCTGAAATAGAGTATAGTATAGAAGGTTCAAACTATAGATGTATAGAAGTATTAGTAGAGCATATGGCAGACATAAATGATATGATAGCCAGTGCTCTAGCAGTAGCTCAGCAATGCCTGGAAGACTAACCTCAATGTCCTGTAGAGCTGTACTAAATTAGTGATTAAGTCTGGCTTACTATGAGGAACCTCCAGATGATAAGAATATCCTATAAGCTAGACTAGCTATACCAAAAGTTCATAGTCATAGGGATACTAACACCTCTAATAGTGGAACTAGATGTCCCTAAAGGAATATACAATGTATTCTATATAGACTGTATAGAAAAAGCTATAAAAGACCCACTTCCCAGTTAGCAACAAGCTCCAGAGGAACCCCTAGGCATAGTAAATGAAGATAGAGAGGAAGAATAGGTAGTGGAGGACATAGTGTATGCCTAAGGCAAAGGAAATAACTGAAAAGCCTTAGTAAAATAGTTAGGTTAGGATGATCTAATATAGGTACCCCTAGATAACATCAAAGACACCTAAGCATTAGACCACTAGGAAGCAAAGTGGGGCCTGATCTCAGAAAACAATAGACCTCCTATGACAAGAGGATGTTATCCTAAGAAAGGAGGGGGGTGATGTTATAGGCTAGGCACCTATGAGGAGATCAAGCAAGGGTACAGGAAAGGATCACATGAAAGGGAGATGTGTACTGAGCAAATCATCACAGTACTTAAAAGGAGGAATACTCTAGTCTTTAGTTCTTTTCTTATTTCCCTCCTCTCCTCAGTTTCTTTAAGAATAAATCACTTTAAGGTATAGTCCTTGAGACATCATTATCTAGCACTGGCAATACCCAATAGCTCAAAGACAGGACAGGCAGGACAGGTAGACAGGGATGAGGACAGGCAGGACAGGATGTTCAGGATGGTAACAGATACCAGGACAGAAGACAGGGACAGGAAGTTCAGTATATTCAGGGTAGGAGACAAGGATGTTGCTTAGGGAGTAACATTCAGGTAACAGAGGGAGGTTCTATCTAGTCTATATATCTACACAAGTTATAGTCAACAAGATCTACAGTGAGGTGTGAGGTTGGTAGCAGTGAGCAAGGCTCTAGCCTCAAGCAGGACAGTAGTCATACAGGGAACACTAAAGTAGTGTAGAAACAGTAGTCATATAGAAATAGTAGTCATGTAGAAGATAGTATCATGCTATGATAGACAGTGGTTATACAGAGGACACTAGTATACTATTACATTATGCAGGAATACTAGTGTATAGTAATAGTTATGTAGAAGACACTAGTGTACTATGACAGTACCCCCCTCTCTACAGTAGAGCTCTGTTAATGCTGAGAGGGTAACCAGGAGGGTTCACCTAGGGGCTAGGCTTGTCAGGGTAATAGTAGTGGTAGTTCTCCACTAGCTATTTCATATTTTCTAGGTATTCAGTAGGCTCAGTTATTAGGTCATTATAGCTAGTCTAATGAATAATATATTTCAGGTAGGGGCAATGTCTATAGCTATAGCATTCCTAGAAGGTGTCTAAGACTTCTTTAACTTCATATTCAGTTTATCTAGCCACTTTAATATGAGGTAGAGGTAGATAGACTTATCTAGGGATTAGGTCAGAGGTATTAGTATATTAGAGCTTAGACATGTGGAAAACAGGATATATCCTTATAGAGGTAGGTAACTCAAGTTTATAAGTATATAGGCTTATGATCTTATTGTTAGGGTTTGGAAAACCCAAATAGAGTCTAAAGACTTTTCAACCTATCTGTTGGAGGAGCACAAGCATACTAGCCCTAAAAGGCTGAATAATTATTTGTGCCTCTCTCAAAATACTAATATGGC